>CM039133.1:49987828-50001408 GCA_022036555.1 Microstegium vimineum | reverse complement strand
AGTTACAAGAGATGGTTAATTCTGCTTTAAGTCAAGCATTAATTAGCCACTCCAGCGTGTTGTCCAATATTGTCTACAATGTTGTCATGCAATCATTCAAAGAAGGACACGCACCACAATATGTCGGTACAGCATATCATCAGCCTGGATCGGCATCTACAAACCCATCGGCGGCCCTAATGGCGTCTTCCACTCCCGTGGATCCGTCTGCCGATGTGGCTACACCGCCAAGGCCGAGTCCTGAAAGCGTCACCAAGCTCAATACAGATCCAATGGCGTTGGCAATGTCAGGACCTGCTATCCAGGGTCATCCAGCACCTGCCAACTGGTGGGGTTACGGTATGCCTTCAAATCCATCTGCTGGTTCTAATCTGGTGCAGGGAGATAGATCAGTTTGGGAGGGCTCTATGGCATCGGCAATGCAATCACAGCCGGTGGTCCCTACGATGCATTATTCTACGTCCTCTCCAACTGTACAAGTGTCATCAGAAGATTTCCAAGTGATTCCCAAGATACCTCTGATGCCACCATCGGCAAGCTCTCTGCCGATGCAACACAGTATAGCAACTGGAAGTCAGCCTATGGTTGCAAATCCTCGAGCCGGAGTACTGACACCTCAAGGTAACCAATTTGTTGACTACTCTAAAGTGCAGGACCCACAGGCGCCAGTCAGCTATCAGCCATCGGTAAGTCACATGCCGATGATTTATAATCCTGGATGGACTAGTCAGCCGCCAGCTCAACAGCCTGGCGTACTAATGTATCAGTATGGAGGTCCAGCAAACACTCAGAGTGGACCATCGGTACAGCAACCGATGAATATGATGACTCAACCCAATCTGCCAAGTGTGCAAAACTATCCATCGGTAAATCCGCTGATGCATAGTGTTCAGATGACTGGTGCTGCGCCCGTGACTACTCCGCATCATCTTCAAGAGGCGCATCAGCCGGCTCCACCAGTCAACAACCATCCAATGAGTCGGCAAGAGCAGGATGCATACTGGACCGATAAGATCGCCGAAGTAATGAAAGAGCAATTCGGCATTAAACCCAAGGTTAACACGTATTCTTATCGGACACCATATCCTCCTGCATATGATTTAATTCCTCTCCCAAATCGGTACAAGGTGCCGGATTTTACTAAGTTCTCTGGCCAAGATGACACGTCGACGATGGAGCACATCAACCGCTTCATTATCCAGTGCGGAGAGGCTGCCAGCAGGGAGGAGCTCAGGGTGAGATTGTTCTCGTCATCATTGTCTGGATCGACGTTTACATGGTCCATATCATTGCCTCCAAATTCGGTAATTACATGGGCCGATCTAGAGAGGCAGTTTCACAAATACTTCTTCACTGGCATACATGAGAAGAAGCTTACCGATTTGGTCAAATTGAGGCAACGCAATGACAAATCGGTAGAGAATTTTGTTCAAAGGCTGCGAGACGTAAAGAACAAATGTTACAGCCTAGTACTTGATGATCGGCAACTGGCAGATTTGGCTTTTCAAGGACTACTGCCGCATATCAAAGATAAGTATGCGTCTCAAGAGTTTGAAAGCTTAAGTCATCTGGTGCAAAGGATTGCCGATCAGGATGTTAAAACCTTTGAGCCGAGAAAGACTTGGAACAAGAAGGTGGCCTTCGTCGAACAAGAAGATTCTGGGTCAGACGAAGAGCTAAACATCAGTGCTACTGAATGGGTAAAGGATAAGAAATCTATGTCCTGTCCATTCGGCCAGAAAGAGACTCAAAGGTTCACCTTTGATGTTACCAAGGCCGATACGATGTTTGACTTATTACTTCAAGGGGCGGATCAAGTTGGCGCCTAATCAAGTAATTCCATCGGCCGAAGAGCTCAAGAAGATCAGGTACTGCAAGTGGCATAATGCAACTTCGCATAGTACCAATGACTGCAAAGTATTCAGGTAGCAGCTGCAGTCAGAGATTGAATCTGGATGCATCAAATTTGAGAATCCTAAAGTCCAGAAACCGATGAAGATTGATCAGCACCAGTTTCCAAATAATATGGTCGAAGCCAGTGGAAGGACTAAAGTGCTGACATCGGAAGTTGCCAGGAAGAATGCATCGGTAGATCCCAACCATCAAGTGGCTGAGTGCAACGCAAGAAGGTTTACCGATGACAGAAGGGGTAAGAAAGTTGCCGACGAAGGTAGCAGTGCCAACCGGGCTCCTGGTGTTATAATCACGCATAAGCAGCCAAGGCGAGATAATCGGCAATCGCATGAAGAACGATGTCGGCAAGAAGAAGAAGAATACCAGGGGTGGCTTCGGCATAAGGACCACTGGAAGTGTCCCTTCTTCGTCCACTGCTGGGAGGAAGGCATCAAGCTACCTACTGCCGACAATTGTCCTGAATGCAATGGATACTACACTGCCGATCGGTCAGGTAAGAAACCTTGTTTTGATGATCGTGCATCCAGGTATGCCAAGCCGCTCAGAGAGAAGAAGTCGGCACATGACCAACTGGGGGGCAAGCTCAGTGCCCATAATAGGCTTGGCAGACGTGTTGATCAAGAAGAGCTGGAGGAGATGGCCAATGCAAGAGTGCCTGATGAAGAAGTATTCTCCAGAGATCCAAACATCAGGAGAATTGCCGATGTGAGCAATGAGAGGCGGCATCAGCCTATCTGGAAAACCAAGCTTCCTCAGTGGTGCCCTAAGGGTCTAACAAAGACTCAGAAAAGGAGAATTCAGCGCGAACGCCGAAATGATTTAAATGACAATGAAGACCCTTCAAGGGAAAAGCAGTGGAGGCCAAAGTGCAAGGACAGGGACCCATCGGCAGAAATCAATATGGTTGTCATATTGCCGATGGAGTTCATGGCGCCAGGCAGCGATGATGAAGAGACTGTAGAGATGGCGCAATTGATCTTGGATCCGATGGCAGCCATCTTTGAGAAGCCTGCCGATGATGAAAGGCAGCATCTGAGGGCTCTGTTTGTTAAGGGCAAAGTGGATGGACAGCCTATGACAAAGATGCTGGTGGATGGTGGGGCGTCAATAAACATAATGTCATATGTCGTGTTCAGAAAGCTTGGGAAAGGCGACCAAGACTTAGTCAAAACGGACATGAAGCTCAAGGATTTCGAAGGCAACGTGTTGACAGCCATGGGAGCCGTATGTGTTGAATTGACCATCGGCAGCAAAACTTTGCCGACGACATTCTTTGTAATCAGTGGCAAAGGCACCTATAACTTGCTCCTAGGAAGGGTTAGATCCACGCCAATTGTTGCATTCCTTCCACCATGCATCAAAGCCTTGTGCAGTGGATCGGAGACAAGATTGAAGTCGTCCGAAGTGACACCCCATCGATTGTTGCGTCGGCGGAATCGGATACTTATGAGCAAACCAGATGCATATCAGGCAAAGCTTGGGACAAGGAGTTCCTCAGAGTTGCCGATTACCACATTACACCGATCCAAGCAGTCAGTCCTGAAGAAGAGTTTTAATGGATCGGTTCGCTGATGATGGAAAACTGGGGTAGGGCTTCACGTCCACCGATGATTTATTCGAGATCGACATCGGCAATGGTAGTAAACATAGGCCTACTTTTATTAGTGCTAAGTTAGATTCCCAATGTAAACAGCAGTTAACTGATTTGTTAAAGGAACTTGGGATTATACAGAGATGTCTGGTTTAGACCGATCAATAGTTGAACATCGGTTGCCTATTAAGTCCGGTTTCCAACCACATCGGCAACCTGCGCGCCGATGCAATCCTATGGTGTTGCCTGATATTAAAGCTGAAATTACTAAGTTAATTGAAGCTGGATTTATTCGGCAATGTCGATATGCCGATTGGATTTCTAATGTGGTTCCTGTGTATAAGAAAAATGGAAAATTACGTGTTTGCATTGATTTCAGGAATCTTAACAAGGCCACGTGTTGACACCGTTTTTCGACACGTGTCAAATGAACCAAGACTTGCGTGAATCGGTGGCCATTGTCTATCGGCATTAGGAAGTCATCGGTAAAATTTACCGATGGGAGTGCACTGTAAGAAGGGTAAATCTGTTGCCGATGAAAGCTGGATGGTTCTTGCCGATAGAGGTTAATTGGTGAAGTCAGGTCACCAGGATTACAAGTTGCCGATTGCCGATGAGGGGATGTTGCCGATGCCGATTGCTGATAGGCATGGGATGCCGATGGGCACAGGGTGACTTATCGGTTGATGTCAGCGAGGGATTGCTGCTAGCGAAAAAAGGAAGTCGCAGATCGAGGGAGTCTGCCGATGGAAACTTTTCATCGAAGCGAAGGCATAAGGAAACTGGTGATTTTATACCAGTATTATTATAGTAGTTTGAGTCCGGCTCTTGCATGGGTCGTTTGTTTTCCTTTAAAATAGGCGTGTTTGTTTAGGAAAATAATATTGTTGTTTAGATCCGACTCCTGCGCGAGTCAGTTTCCTTAAAATTAGGAGTTTGTTTTAGGAAAGGTACGGGTCATGTCTCTGTACAACTCTCCATGCGGGAGTATAAATATGTGTCCATGGGCTGCGCAATGAAGATCAATCCAATCAAAATCAAATCAATTTACTCTTATTCTACTTTTATCGCAATTTACCCTTTTTTGCACTAGTTTTAGTCTATTTAGGAGTTCTTCAAGCTTCGACGGGCTACATCGTCTTGATCTCCGTCAAATCCTTGCAAGTTCCGCGTGGGAGTACCTCTGAGCTTTGACATCCGGGCGCATCGCTGTTGTCTCATTCAGCTCTGCTCTAGTTATCCTGATCAAGTCTCAATCTTGGCATCCGGGCGTATCGCCGTTGTCTTGATTGAATCTTGTTCTAGTTATCGTCCTTGTCGATTAACTGGTCAAATCGACTGGCACACCCTCGGAAATTGAATTCGGGTAATAGCCCGAGGTGTTCACAAATCCTGACGCTTTTTGTGTCAACACCTCTTTTGGCACACCCAGTGGGACCCGATTATACAATTATACATCTATCATGGGTGATCATACTGACGTCAACCAGAGGAACGTCATCGAAGTCTCTGAGGCCGATCTATAAGATGTACAGAAGCTGGCCATGGAGCGGGCTATGGAGGAGTATAAGCAATTATATCTCAAGTCCTTCAGCCTAAGCAGGAGCAGAGAAGAAATCCAGAAGCAAGATCCGCCGTTGCCATGGCAGGTCACGTTTGACGCCAATCCTGGTAAGTTACAAGAGATGGTTAATTCTGCTTTAAGTCAAGCATTAATTAGCCATTCCAGCGTGTTGTCCAATACCGTCTACAATGCTGTCATGCAATCTTTCAAAGAAGGACAAGCACCCCAATATGTTGGTCCAGCGTATCATCAGTCTGGATCGGCATCTATAAACCCATCGGCAGCCCCAACGACGTTATCCACTCCTGTGGAACCGTCTGCTGATGTGGCTACACCGCCGAGGCCGGGTCCTGAAAGCGTCACCAATCTCAATGCAGATCCAGTGGCGTCGGCAATGTCGGGACCTGCTGTCCAGAGTCAACCAGCTCCTGCCAACTGGTGGGGTTACGGTATGCCTTCGAATCCATCTGCTGGTTCTAACCTGGTGCAGGGAGATAGTTCAGCTTGGAAGGGCTCTATGGCATCGGCAATGCAATCACAGCCGGTGGCCCCTATGATGCATCATTCCACATCCTCTCCAACTGTACAAGTGTCGTCAGAAGATTTTCAAGTGATTCCTAGAATACCTCTGATGCCACCATCGGAAAGTCCTATGCCGATGCAACACAGTGCAGCAACTGGCAGCCAACCTATGGTTGCAAATCCTCAAGATGGAGTGCTAGCTCCCCAAGGTAATCTGGTGATTGATTGCTCCAGGATACAAGAACAACACACTCTAGTTAGCTATCAGCCATCGGTAAGTCACATGCCGATGATTTATAATCCTGGATGGGCCAACCAGCTGCCAGCTCAACAGCCTGGCGTATCAATGGACCATTATGGAGGTCCAGCAAACACTCAGAATGGACCATCGGTTCAACAACCGATGAATATGATGACTCAACCCAATCTGCCAAGTATGAAAAACTATCCATTGGTAAATCCGCCAATGCATAGTGTTCAGATGACTGGTGCTGCGCCCGTAACTACTCCGCATCATCTTCAAGAGGCGCATCAGCCGGCTCCACTAGTCAACAACCAGCCAATGAGTCGGCAAGAGCAGGATGCGTATTGGGCCGATAAGATCGCCGAAGTTATGAAAGAGCAATTCGGCATTAAACCTAAGGTTAACACGTATTCTTAGCGGACACCATATCCTCCTGCATATGATTTAATTCCTCTCCCAAATCGGTACAAGGTGCCAGATTTTACTAAGTTCTCTGGCCAAGATGACATGTCGACGATGGAGCACATCAACCGCTTCATTATCCAGTGCGGGGAAGCTGCCAGCAGGGAGGAGCTCAGGGTGAGATTGTTCTCTTCATCGTTGTCTGGATCGGCGTTTACATGGTTCATATCATTGCCCCCAAACTCCATAATCACGTGGGCCAATCTAGAGAGGCAGTTTCACAAGTACTTCTTCGCTGGCATACATGAGAAGAAGCTTACCGATTTGGTTAAGATGAGGCAACGCAATGACGAATCGGTGGAAAACTTTGTTCAAAGGCTGCGAGATATAAATAATAAATGCTACAGCCTGGTGCTTGATGATCGGCAATTGGCAGATTTGGCTTTCCAAGGGCTACTTCTGCGTATCAAGGACAAGTATGCTTCTCAAGAATTTGAAAGCCCGAGTCATCTGGTGCAAAAAATTGCCGATCAAGACGTCAAAGCCTTTGAACCCAGGAAGACTTGGAACAAGAAGGTGACCTTCATTGAGCAAGAAGAAGATTCTGGGTCACATGAAGAGCTAAACATCAGTGCTGCCGAATGGGTAAAGGATAAGAAATCTGTGTCTTGTCCATTCGGCCAGAAGGAGACTGAAAGGTTCACCTTTGATATCACCAAGGCCGATAGGATGTTTGACTTGTTGCTTCAAGAGGGGCGGATCAAGTTGGCGCCTAATCAAGTAATTCCATCAGCCGAAGAGCTCGAGAAGATCAGGTACTACAAGTGGCATAATGCAACTTCGCATAGTACCAATGACTGCAAAGTATTCAGGCAGCAGTTGCAGTCGGAGATCGAATCTGGACGCATCAAATTTGAAAGTTCTAAAGTCCAGAGACCGATGAAGATTGATCAACACCCGTTTCCAAACAACATGGTGGAAACTAGTGGGAGAACTAAGGTGCTGACATCGGAAGTTGCCAGGAAGAACGCATCGGTAGATCCTAACCACCAAGTAGCTAAGCGCGACGCAAGAAGATTTACCGATGACAGAAGAGGTAAGAGAGTTGCCGATGAAGGTGGCAGTGCCAACAGGGCTCCTGGTGTTATAATTACGCATAAGCAGCCAAAGCAAAATCATCGGCAATCACGTGAAGAGTGATATCGGCAAGAAGAAGAAGAACACCAAGAATGGCTTCGGCATAAAGATCACTGGAAGTGTCCCTTCTTCGTTCACTGCTGGGAAGAAGGCATTAAGTTGCCCACTGCCGATAATTGTCCTGAATGCAATGGATACTACACTGCCGATCGGTCAGGTAAGAAACCTTGTTTTGATGATCGTGCACCCAGGTATGCTAAGCCGCTCAGAGAGAAGAAGTCGGCACATGATCGACTCGGGGGCAAGCTCAGTGCCCATGACAGGCTTGGCAGGCGTCTTGATCAAGAAGAGCTGGAGGAGATGGCCAATGCAAGAGTGCCTGATGAAGAAGTTTTCTCCAGAGATCCAAACATCGGTAGAATTGCCGATGAGAGCAATGAGAGGCAGCATCAGCCTGTCTGGAAAACCAAGCTCCCTCAATGGTGCCCTAAGGGTCTAACGAAGACTCAGAAAAGGAGGACTCAGCGCGAACGCCGCAATGACTTGTGCGACAATGAAGAGCCTTCAAGGGAGAAGCAGTGGAGGCCGAAGTGCAAGGACAGGGATCCATTGGCAGAAATCAATATGGTCATCATATTGTCGATGGAGTTCATGGCGCCCGTTAGCGATGATGAAGAGACTGCAGAGATGGCGCAATTGGTCCTGGACCCGATGGCGGCTGTCTTTGAGAAGCCTGCCGATGATGAAAGGCAGCACCTAAGGGCTCTGTTCGTTAAAGGCAAAGTGGATGGACAGCCTATGACAAAGATGATGGTGGATGGTGGAGCATCAAGAAACATAATGCCGTATGTCGTGTTCAGAAAGCTTGGGAAAGGCGACCAAGACTTAGTCAAGACCGACATGAAGCTCAAGGATTTTGAAGGCAACGTGTCACCAGCCATGGGAGCCATATGTGTTGAGTTGACCATCGGCAGCAAAACTTTGCCGACAACATTTTTTGTGATCAGTGGTAAAGGCACTTACAACTTGCTCCTAGGAAGGGATTGGATCCATGCTAATTGTTGTGTCCCTTCCACCATACATCAAAGCCTTGTGCAGTGGGTCGGAGACAAGATTGAAGTCGTCCGTAGCGAAGCCCCATCAACCATAGCGTCGGCGGAATCGAATACTTATGAGCATACCAGATGCATATCAGGAGAAGCTTGGGACAAGGAGTTCCTCAGGGTTGCCGATTACCGTATTACACCGATCCAAGCAGTCAGTCTTGAAGGAGAGTTTTAATGGATCGGTTCGCTAATGATGGAAAGCTGGGGCAGGGCTTCACATCCGCCGATGATTTATTTGAGATTGACATCGGCGATGGTAGTAAACCTAGGCCTACTTTTATTAGTGCTAATTTAGATTCCCAATGTAAGCAACAGTTAACTGATTTATTAAAGGAATACAAAGATTGTTTTGCTTGGGATTATACAGAAATGCCTGGTTTAGACCGATCGATAGTTGAACATCGGTTACCCATCAAGTCTGGTTTACAACCACATCGGCAACCTGCGCGCCAATGTAATCCTACTATTTTACTTGACATTAAAGCTGAAATTACTAAGTTAATTGAAGCTGGATTTATTTGGCAATGTCGATATGCCGATTGGATTTCTAACGTGGTTCCTGTGTATAAGAAAAATGGAAAATTACGTGTTTGCATTGATTTCAGGAATCTTAACAAGGCTACGCTAATGGATGGTTACCCAATGCCCGTTGTCGATTTGTTGATTGATGCTGCTGTTGGACATCAAATTATTAGCTTTATGGATGGTAATGCTGGATATAATCAAATATTTATGGCTGAGGAAGACATATCCAAGACTGCTTTCAGATGTCCAGGTCATGTCGGTTTATTGAATGGGTTGTAATGACTTTTGGCTTGAAAAATGCTGGTGCTACTTATCAGAGGGCAATGAACTTCATCTTTCACAAGTATATCGGCACAATAGCCGAAATCTATATTGATGATGTGGTGGTCAAGTCTGGATATTTTGATAAAAGCATCTTGCCGATTTGCGGAAAATCCTAGAATGCACAAGGGAGCACGGATTGAAGATGAATCCTAATAAGTGTGCATTTGGTGTATCGGCAGGTCAGTTTCTGGGTTTCATGGTGCATCAAAGAGGCATCGAAATCGGCACGAAATCCATTGATGCAATTAACAAGGTGGTTGCTCCTACAAACAAGACTGAGTTGCAATCTTTGATCGGCAAGATTAATTTTATTAGAAGATTTATATCTAGCTTATCTGGTAAGATTAAATCTTTTAGTCCATTGTTAAAGTTGAAAGCGATCAGGAGTTTACGTGGAAAGAAGAATAGCAGTTAGCCTTGGAGGAGATCAAGAAATATTTGGTAAACCCTCCAATCTTGGTTCCACCTCAACACGGGAAGCCTTTCAGGTTATATTTGTCTGCCGATGACAGTGTTATCGGATCAGCCTTAATCCAAGAGTTTGAAGGGAAAGAACGTGTAATATATTATCTGAGCAGAAGGTTGGTGGATGCTGAAACCAGGTATTCGGCCACAGAGAGATTGTGTTTATGTTTATATTTCTCTTGCATCAAATTAAGGCATTATTTATTGTCGGCTAAATGCACTGTTGTCGGGTACGAAGGTAAGGGGTACCCTAAACCCTTCATTAAATTAACGCTAAACATAGCAACCCTTTTTAAGGCAGGGACCAGCCCACTGCTCAAGTCAGTAAAGTAAGGCACATCGCTCGAAGGCCGTCTACACCAACTGTGGCTACCAGTCGCGGGCCGGCCCACCTCGACGGCAAGGGACGGACGAAGGGCCGAACGAACGACCCTTCCGTCTCCACCTCGACGCCGAATGACGGACCGAGGGTCGGAACGAACGACCCCCGGCTCCTACCTCGACACCGGGTGGCGGACGAGGGGTCGAACGAATGACCCCTCGGCCTCCACTTCGATCCCTCCAACTCCGCCTCTGCTCCGACACTACCTCGACGATGAGCGACGGACCAGAGGTCGAACGAACGACCCCCGGACGGGAGGCTCGATCAGCCCAACTGCTCCCGGCATGGGTTAAAGTAAATCCGCCTAACGCCATGGGCGCCAGTGTCCGCAGTCAAATCCAACAACTCTCCGTCATGTCCCCGATTCCCGTCAACTGTGCCGCCACTGTCGCCACGACGCGAGTACGGACTCCAGCAGCACCCCTCGGAACGTGAACAGTGCAGCCCTCGACGACGACTTCGGGATACGGCAGAGCCACGCAGGGCTCGACCCCCCCCCCTCGACCGAGGGGCTCGACCCCTCCCTCCGACAACTCTAGTATGAGGCCCGTCCCATCCGCCCCATCTCGCTTCAGCTGTGGGATTCATGCCCGTCTGCGGAAGCTGTGCCGCGACGTGCCGCGGCGACTTCCACTGCCACCACGACTGGGAGCGCCGGAAGGACGGGGAGGCCATGCCGCCACAGTGCTCGAAATCCCTCCGCCAACGCTGTACCACAGACATGCTGCCCATACTACGGCAGTTAGGATCCTGTACCCTCGGACCTCCCCTTGGTCTATAAAAGGGGACGCCGAGGTAAAAGGAAGGGGGCTCTCTCGGATCTCCGGACTCTGGGGATCGATCTCTTTGGATCTTTTCGAGACTCCGCACTCAGACATCAGCTCCGAGGCTCACACTCCACACTCCACACACCCCGTTGCTTGATCGACCCCTCGAGCAGCCAGCCCGCTGCCTAGGGCATCACTGCTAGCCTTGGGCCGCAGCTCACTCTGAGCAACCCCGTGTAACACAGCTTGTACCCCCCTGTACGAGCACGTTTGGGTGCGAGATAATACAAGTCATCCTCCCCCACTGGACGTAGGGCCTTCTTTGCCCGAACCAGGATAAACCTTGTGTCCATCTTGCATCACATCTGAGAAAGGGAGCACACGATATACAAATTTACTAGTTGGTGGTCTTGACCCCCGGGTCATAACACCGACAGTTGGCGCGCCAGCTAGGGGGAATTGTGTGTCGATCAACACCGAACTACTCTCTCAGATGGATTCCACCATCCCACCGTTTCCATTCACCACCGTCGTCTGGTTCGGCAGTCTAGGATTCGTATCCACGGGCCAGGGCCAGGGCCACCGGTAGATCGTTGAGGAGGGGGTCGTCGAACCCCGAGTCTTCAACCGCGCCAGCCAGAATGTCGTAGCGGCCGCAATGCTGCTCCGCGACATGCCGGCGGCATCGACCCCCCAAGCACGGCGTATCAGGGACGAAATCCAGGGGCATCTCCAAACTGCGGTCGTGCAGCAGGCAGAGAGCTCGGCCTCGAGGCGTCGAGGGGCTACCTCCGAGCGACAGGGAGCACCCCCCCCCAAACAAAACCGAGAAGTATCCATCCACCAGAACAAGGCACCCCAGGGCCAAGTCGAGCGACGACCGGTTCAGGAACGCCTCGTCGACGATCGACCCCCTCGGGTGAACAATCGACGCCGGTACGGCAACGCCGAGGCTCGAGGCTACAGCGCTCACCGAGGTGGGCGCTACGACAGCGACGAAGATCGATGTCGGTCTCCAGAGCCACCAGGGCCCCGAGTCTTCGGCATAACCATCCGGCGGACCCCCCTGCCCGTCCGTTTCCGTCCACCCACCAGCCTGGTCAAGTACAACGGCGAAACCAAGCTAGAGCTCTGGCTTGCCGACTTCAGATTGGCGTGTCAGCTAGGAGGAGCCGACAATGATCACGTCATCATTCGGCAACTCCCGTTGTTCCTCTCCGACACCGCTCGCAGATGGCTCAAGGAGCTGCCCCCGAACTTGATCCAAGACTGGCCCGACCTAGTCAGGATCTTCGAGGGCAGCTTCAAAGGCACCTACGAGCAGTCGGGTAACCCCTGGGACCTCCGCAGCTGCAAGCAGAAACCAGGGGAAACCCTCCGCGCCTTCACCCGCCGATTCTCGAGGCAGCGTACCGCACTAACCCACATCTCCGACCACGAGGTCATTACGGCGTTCATGGCCGGAACCACCTGCAAGGAGTTGGTGCGGGAGCTGGGACGAAACACCCCCAAGACCGCCAACGAGCTCATGGACATCATCGCCAACTACGCAGCTGGCGAAGAGGTCGTTGGCGTGTTCTTCCAGATACCTCCAGAGAAGGGGAAAGGCAAGGCGGATGAGCCCGGGGGCTCGGACAACGAGCCCAAGAAGAACAATGGGCCCAGAAGGAACAACAATGGCAACGGCGGCAGGAAGAAGAAGAAGAAGAAGAAGAACCACCCGGGCCGACGCAACGTCGAGCCCAACGACGAGCCCGACGACCTTGTCGCTGCGGCAGACAAGACGAAGCCTCGAGGGCCCCCTCCCGACGGGGGCATCTTCGATAAGATGCTGAAAGAGCCTTGTCCCTATCATATGGGGCCGGCCAACCACCGCCTCGAGGACTGTCGCATGCTTCGAAAGCACTTCGTCCCTCCTGGCTTCAGGAGAGATGACGGCAAAGAGGACCCGCCCTGTCACGTCCACGTCAAGGGCGATGCCAAAAAAGGAGGCTTCCCCGAAATCCACGACTGCTACATGATCTACGGGGGACCCTCGACTCGACTCACCACGCGCCAGCGCAAGAGGGAGCGTCCAGAGGTTTTCCCGTTCGAGCCCAGGCTCCCCGGTACCTCGACTGGTCGCACACGCCGATCACCTTCGACCAGGACGACCACCTCGAGCACATCCCCAGCGCTAGGGTCTACCCGCTCGTCGTCGATCCGATCATCCTCAACACCCGCCTCACAAAGGTACTCATGGATGGGGGGAGCAGCCTCAACATCATCTACGCCCAGACCCTCGACCTCCTGGGAATCCCGAGGACCATGCTCCTGCCCAGCGCGGGGGGGTTCCATGGGATCGTCCCAGGAAAGAAGGCACTCCCGATCGGCCGCATCAAGCTACCTATCTGTTTCGGCGTCCCCTTGAACTTCCGAAAGGAAGAGCTGACCTTCGAGGTGGTTGCATTCCGAGGCACCTACCACGCCATCATCGGCCGACCGGGGTACACCAAGTTCATGGCAGTCCCGAACTACACCTACCTCAAGCTCAAGATGTCGGGGCCCTCGGGGGTCATCACCGTCAACACCTCCTACGAGCACGCATACGACTGCGACGTCGAGTGCGTGGAAAAAGCCGAAGCTATCGAGGATTCA
>CM039133.1:49899280-49987728 GCA_022036555.1 Microstegium vimineum | reverse complement strand
TCATGACTTCGGCAATCTTACCGACCCAGTACGCGTCCTGCTCTTGCCGACTCATTGGCTGATTGTCGACTGGTGGAGTCGGCTGACGCGCCTCTTGAAGATGTGCAGTAGTCGCGGGCGCAGCACCAGTCATCTGAACACTATGCATCGGTTGACTTACCGATGGGTAGTTCTGCACACTTGGCGGATTTGGCTGAACTGTTACATTCATCGGTTGCTGTACCAATGGTCCGCTCTAAGTGTAAGTTGGGCCTCCATAATAATACATCGGCGCACCAGGTTGCTGAGCCGGTGGCTGGTTGGCCCATCCAGGATTATAAAGCATCGGCGTGTGACTTATCGATGGCTGATAGCTGACCGGAGCATGCGGCTCTTGAATTCTAGAGCAATTAATCACCAGATTACCCTGGGGAACCGGCACTCCATCTTGAGAATTTGCCGCCAGAGATTGACTGTCGGCGGTTATAAGATGTTGCGTCGGCACAGAGCTTGCCGATGGTGGCATCAGAGGTATCTTGGGTATTACTTGGACATCATCTGATGGCAGTTGTATGGTTGGAGCAGGTGCAGAGTTGTGCATCATATGAGCCATCGGCTGTGACTGTGTTGCCGATGCCGTAGAATTCCTCCAGACTGAACTATCTCCCTGCACCAGATTAGAACCAGCGTATAGATTTGGAGGCATACCGTATCCCCACCAGTTAGCAGGAGCTGGTCCCGAAGTTGCCGACGCGGCTAGATCTGGGTTGAGCTTGGTGATGTCGCTAGCGTTCGGCCTTGGTGATGTAGCCACATCGGCAGATGGTTCCACAGGGGTGGAAGACGCCATTTGGGCCGCCGATGGGCTTGCAGATGCCAATCCAGGTTGATGGTACGCTGGACCGACATATCACGGTGCATGTCCTTCTTTGAATGTTTGTGCGACAGCATTGTAGACAGTATTGGACAGCACACTGGAGTGGTTAATCAAAGCTTGACTTACAGTGGCATTAACCATCTCTTGTAGCTTACCAGGGTTGGCGTCGTACGTGACCTGCCGTGGCAACGGCGGATCTTGCTTCTGAATTGCTTCACCACTCCTGCTGAGGCTGAAGGATTTGAGATACACCTGCCTGTATTCCTCCATAGCCCGCTCCATGGCCTGCTTCTGATCATCTTTCAGATCGGCCTCAGACACTTCAATGACATTCCTCTGGTTGACATCGGCGTGATCAGCCATGTCAATTGTGTAGATCTGTATAATAGGTCCCACCGGGTGTGCCACAATAGGTGTTGACACAAAAAGCGTCAGATCTGTGAACACCTCGGGCTATTACCCAAAGCTCGATGTCAAGGGCGTGCCAGTCGATTTGACCAATCAATCGACAAGGATGATAACTAGAACAAACTGAACGAGACGACAGCGATGCGCCCGGACGTCAAGGCTCAGATTGATCAGGGGTAACTAGAGCAAAGCTAGACGAAGCAAACAGCGATGCGCCCGGATTCCCAAAGCCTAGAGGTACTCCCACGCGGAACTAGCAAGGATTTGACGGAGATCAAGGTGATGCAGCCCGTCGAAAGCTTGAAGAACTCGTTGAAATCTATAGCTAATGCAGTAAAAAGGTAAATTGTGATAAAAAGTAGAATAAGATAAAATTGGTTTGTTTTGAATTGGATTGATTGATATTCTATGGCCCTCGGGCACATATTTATACTCCCGCATGGAGAGTTGTACAAACACACGACACATATCCTTCCTAAAACAAACTCCTACTTTAAAGGAAACTGACTCGAGCAGGAGCCGGATAACAATATTTATTTCCTAAACAAACACACCTATTTTAAGGGAATATAAGCGACCCATGCAAGAGTCGGACACAAACTACTATAATAATACTGGCACAAAACACCAGTTTCCTTATACTTCTTTTTCATGGAAACTTTCCATCGGCAGATCCCTTTAATCCGCGCCTTCCTTCTTTTGACCATCGGTAACCTTCGGCTGCCACCAAGCGCTAAGTTACGCCCATCGGCATCGGCAACATTTTCCTGATCGGCAATCGGCAACATTTCCGATTAGCGACCTTATGCTGGTAACTCACCAATCATCCCCGATCGGCAATCGGCAATAACCCCTCATCGGCAATTGGCAATGACCCTTCATCGGCAGTCTGCAATGACCCCTCATCGGCAATCGGCAAGGACTCTTCATCGGCAATCAGTTTCAGCAAGACTTCACCGATCTTGTCGGCAAAGCTCATCAGCTTCCATCGGCAAAACACTTAGTCTTCCCGCAGCACCCTTCCATCGGCACTATCGACTCCTGATACCGATGGAGAACGGTCGCTGACCAGTCAAGCCTCAGCCCATTTGACACGTGTCGAAAAACGGTGTCAACAGGCTCGACCCATTGCCAACATCCAGTCTCGACAAGCCGTGGTATTCTTCACCGACATCATCCACCGCTTTGGGGTCCCCAACGTCATCATCACCGACAACGGCACGCAATTCACCGGCCAAAAGTTCCTGGACTTCTGCAACCATCACCACATCAGGGTGAATTGGTCCGCGGTCGCCCACCCTCGAACTAACGGTCACGTCGAGCATGCCAATGGTATGGTTTTGCAGGGCCTCAAGCCAAGGATCTTCGATCGGCTGAACAGACATGGCAGGAGATGGGTCGATGAGCTGCCCGCTGTGCTATGGAGTCTCCGAACAACACCAAGTCGAGCCACGGGGTTCTCTCCGTTCTTCTTGGTCTACGGGTCCGAGGCCGTCCTCCCCACTGACCTCGAGTACGGGTCCCCTCGACTGAAAGCCTACAACGAGCAAGCCAACACAGTAGCCCGAGAGGACTCCCTCGACCAGCTCGAGGAAGCCCGTGATATGGCCCTCTTCAAGTCGGCAAAGTACCAGCAGACGCTGTGGCGCTACCACGACAAAAACATGCGCAAAAGGGACCTCAACGTCAGCGACCTCGTTCTGCGCCGTCGACAAAGCAACAAAGGGCGTCACAAGTTGACGCCACCTTGGGAGGGACCCTTCATCGTGGCGGAGGTGCTGAAGCCCGGCACTTACAAGCTGAAGAACGAGAAGGGCGAGATCTTCACCAACGCGTGGAACATCAAATAGCTACGTCGCTTCTATCCCTGAGGCCTCGACGCCTTGTACATTTTCGCATTTATGTACAAATCCTCGAATGAATAAAATGTTCTCGAAACAGATTTTACATTCGTTCGTAGCTCAGAGGCAGCCTCGACTTTGCCTCGGCAAAGTCGAGCCTCCCTTGGGGGCTAACAGGGGGGCACCCCCCTCCTAAGTCCCCAAAAACTCAAACGTTTTTTCGAAACTTTGTTCTCCCTCTCGATCTTGCCCTCGAGTACGCTTCGTAGCTAAGTAGAGGCGCCTCGAACTCCCTAAGGGTCGTGGGTGTCGTCGAGCCAGGGACTCTCCTACGCCCCAGGGCTACGGTGTCCCCGCTCGCTCCCCCCTTCCAGGGATACGAGCCTGCGTTGAACACTTAGTTCACAAGTGTCGACTTAGGCAAAGAAAAGCAGAGAGAGCTCGAGAAGTAGAAATAACAAGACACACCCATTTACAACACTAAGGTAGCCTCGACTTTGCCCCAGCAAAGTCAAGCCTCCCTCGGGGGCTAACAGGGGGGGCACCCCCCTCCTAAGTCCCCGAAAAACTCAAACATTTTTTTTTAAAACTCGGTTCTCCCTCTCGATCTTACCCTCGAGTACGCTTCATAACTAAGTAAAGGCGCCTCGAACTCCCTAAGGGTCGTGGGTGTCGTCGAGCCAGGGACTCACCTACGCCCCAGGGCTATGGTATCCCCGCTCGCTCCCCCCCCCCCCCTTCCAGGGATAGGAGCGTGCGTCGAACACTTAAGTCCACAAGCGTCGACTCAGGCAAAGAAAAGCAGGGAAGGCTCGAGAAACAAAAATAACTATATGCATCTTGATCAAAATGCATTAGATATAAGAAGCCCTCGGGGGGCTCGGCATTGTATCAGTACAAAAGCCTAACTATTACATGGACCTTCCTGTCCAGATATGGCTCGCAGGCCTGGGGCTACTCATCGAGGGGGTCACCGTCCTCCAGAAGCAATGCAGGAAGTTGGGCATCACGCGTTGGCCACATCGGAAGGTGAAGAGTCTGCAAAAGCTCATCGACACCATCCGAGGGCTACTCGGTGCCATCTCTGTCCGCCGAGGGGATCACCTCGGGCTCGAAGAGTTTCGCCAGCTCGCCTTCGGGCACCTCCGCAAGATCCATCAACTTCTGGCACCTCGCGTCGTTCTCTTCATCGGTCAGCCTCGGGTCGGTGGCAAACCCGTTGACGACGATGTTGAGGTCATAATTGTAGGCCGAGTTGACGACCGCGAGGGCCCGCTTCATGCCCACATGCAGGGCGGCACGGACATGCTCCGTCACCTCATGCGTCATGGAGTAGAAGAGGCGCAGCAAGGAGTCCCCTCGAGCGTCACCCTCGACCTCCGGCTCCGGCTCGACCGAGAGGTCGTCGCAGAAGGTGTTGATGACGCCCGCGAGCCTCGCATTGAGGTTCGCCTCAGTCCTGAGAAGGCCCTGAAGATTGTTCAGGTCCTCGTGGGCACGGGCTTTATCCGTCTCAAGCTCTGCCAAAACAAGCACACAACACGGTCAAAACCCAAAAGAGCAGGAAGAGGGTCGAGGCAGGGCAGATTCTGCAACACTCTTGAGACACTCACCTTGGACATGCGCCTCCAGAGTAGCGTAGCTCTGCTCGGTCTCCTTGAGCTGGCGGCGGACGTCGATAAGCTCGGAGGCCTGACCCCTGACCTTAGCCTCGAGGCCCTCGATGGTCTTGCCTGCGTCATCGAGGGCCCTCTTCTGGTTCATCGCCACCACACCCAGGGAGGTCGCGCAGGTCCGAGCCTTCTCCTTCGAGGCGGCCAGCGTGTCGCGCTCGCGGGAGACGGCGTCGAGGTCCCCTCAGAGCCCTCGGATGCCCTCCGTCGCCCGGGCCAACTCCTCCTTCAGCCGGGCGGCCTCCTCCTCGGCCTTGTGCTTGGCCTCGAGGGCAGTGTCCCGTTCATGCCCGACCGTGACGGTCGACTGAAGGGTGTCGTCGAGCCTCGACTGTGCCGAGGCCAAGGCCGCCCGGGCTTCCTCCTGCACGGCCGTATAGCCGGCCCTCGCGTGGGCGACCTTCGACTCGGCGTCCTCCCGAGCAGCTGCCACCTCGGCCCTCGCCCAGGCGGCCTCGCCCTCCGCCCTCTCCAGCGAGGCATGAAGGGTCGGGAGTTGCTCCTGCGCCCGGAGGATGAACTGGGACTTCTCGTAGGACCTCACCCGCAGCGCCTGACGAGGATAAAAAGGAAGATCGTCAGCAAACAGCAATAAGTCAACCCAAGCAAAATCTAAGGGAGAGTGAAACCCACCTCCATCCCCCGGCATATGTCCACGGCGGCGACATTCGTAGTGAGACGCACCGAGTGCTCAAACCAGGCCCGGTACTGCTCGAGGTGCTCCCACTGTCGAAGCTCGGCCTGGTCATCAAGTGTGAAGAAGAGCCGCTCAGGGTCTTGAGGGTCCGCCAGCTCGAGGACGCCTTGTCCCCAGTGCGCGCTGCGGGGGGCGATCCTCTCTTGGACTTCCCGCATGACACCCTGGCGCACGGCGTCGGGGCCCCCGCGGCGCTCCACCTCCTCTTGCCAAGTGAAGAAGGGGGGGAAACCCTCTGCCTGGCCTCCCCCGGCTTCGGGGCCACCCCGCGAGGACGTCGATGGCCCCGCCGAGCCGTCACCACCGGGCAGAGGAAACCTCGGCCAGCAGAACGGCCCTGCACAGTGAAAGACACGAAGAAATTAACACCCAGCAATGCAAACCCACTACGGCTCGAGTAAGTTAGAGCACGGCTTACCTCGAGACAACGGCCCCCCAGCCTCGAGGCGAGGTCGGGCCACATCCGGTTCCGTCCGAGGGGCCGCGACGGCGGTCGTCTCCGCCGAGCCCACCAGCTCGGCCACCAACTCCGCCACTTCTTCGTCGGTGGGCTCCATCAGCATCCCGCCCCCCTCCGGCGTGGGTGTCGCCTCGGGCCGCTCGACCCAGCCCCCTCCTCAGCCTCCGGCGCAGGCGAAGGGCCCTCGGACACGACAGCGGCCGTGCCCTCGCGCTCGAGCCGAAGTCGCGCCTCCAGCGAGGCTAGACCCTCGGGCCACCGCCCCGGCGTTGGGTGAGCCGGGGCCTCCCCCTCGTTCGCAGCGGCTTGAGGCCCGACCACCTCCATCTCGGTAGTGGCCTGGGGCTCCACCTCCTCGGTTACAGCCACCGTCGAAGCAGGCCCCGCGCTCTCCGAAGTGCCGGGTGCGGCTTCCTCCGATGGCTGCGCAAGCGCAGCGACGCCCGTCACTTCGGCGGCCCTCGCCGGCGGGGCGGGCAGGCTCGTCTCCTCTGCTGCCAGAGCAGGTGCCGAGGCGCCCTGCGCTGCCCCTCGCCCCATTGCCTCCCGGGCCTTGGCTGCCCACGCTGCCTCGGGGGTAAGCGTTGAAGGGGGCAGAGCGGCGGGACTGGCCTCGACAGCTGCCCCGACCGTAACCCCCACCTTCAGCTTCTTGGCAGGGGCAAGAGACGCGTCCCCCTGCGGGCGCTTCGACCTAAGAAAGAAACCCGCGCACGAGGATAAGCACGGGTGATCAGCAACAAAAAGAAAAATGCAAACAACACCCTCGAAGGCGACTTACCCCCTCGGGGCCAGGCGCTTCTGGCCAACGGCCGTCGGGCTGATCGAGCTCCTGAACCCCACCCGCCGTGGGGCGGGGGTCGAGCCCGCCTTCGGCACCGTCTCCTGGGCAGGGGCCGACGACGCTCCCGCTGTCCCCCTGCTGGTTTCCTCCCGCGTCGAGGGGCCCGACGCCCATGCGCTCGACGCGGCAGGCGCCGAGGGTGGGTCCGCTCGACCCCCCGACGGGGATCGTGACGACTGCCCCCGCATCCTCCGCGACACTTCATCTCGAGAGGCCACGGGGCGCTCCCCCCGTGGCTCGGCTTCAACGGTAGGGGCCGACCTCGAGGTCGACCCCTCTCCTCCTCTGGTTCCGACGGCCACCCACTGTTCGGGCACCGTCTGTTCCTCCTCGCTCCAGTCCACCTCCTCGACGTCGATGTTGCTGTCCTCCTCCTCATCCTCCTCTTCCGAGGGCGATTCCTCCTCAGGGAGGCCCTCCCGCCTCTATCGGGCCCGGCGCTGATCCCTCGCCTCTTTCTCCCGGGCCCTCTTAGTCGTGGCCTTCTTGGCTTTGTCCTTGGCCGCCTTGTCCTTCTCCGCCTGGAGGCGCCTCGCCTGAGTCTCAGCCCGGTCCTCCTTCACCGGCGGAGGCGAGGGCCGGAAGGGGACGTTCCCCTACGGAATGCGAGGCAGTCAGAACGCAAGTAAAAAAAAGGACGGACAAGGCAGACATAAGAACTCTAACAAGGGAAGAGGACCTTACCAGCTCGAAGTACCCCTCGTCCGGTTTCATGGGGATCCTGGCGATGTTCTTGGCGCCGAACGAGCCCGCAAAGAAGCAGCGGACGCGGCGGACCACCCTATCCGGGGGCAGTTCATCTCCTACGAGGCGACACCTCGAGAGGTCTACCCCCGGACGCATCTCGTCGAGGCGGAGGGGTCGAGCCATCAACGGCACGACCCGCCGTTGGTGGAACGCCGATGCGGCGATCTCCGTCGTGAGTCCCTCCTTCTTCACACGCTTGACCGCGTCCAGCAGGTTGGTGAGGCGGTGCTGCTTCTGCTGCGCGACGCCGTACCTCCAGCGGTCGGGCTGCGCGTCGATCGTCCTCCCGGTGTAGGCGGGGAGTAGGTTGTCGTCATTCCTCAAGTAAAACCACCCGGAGTGCCATCTAGAGTGGCTCGATGTAAGCTTCCCCGGAATCCAAAGCTCCGACCGCTTGAGGGAGATACAGCAGCACCCGGCCCTGACCATCTTGCGGGTACCCTTGTCGGCCGACGCATGGAAGATGCTCGCCTCGAAGAGGTGGAGCCACAACTCCCAGTGGGGCTCGATCCCGAGGTAGCCTTCGCATACGGCGGCGAAGACCGCCGCCTGGCAGACGTCGTTGGGGGTGAGGTTTTGGAGCTCCACGCCGTAGTGGTGGAGAAGTGCGCGCAGAAAACGGCTGGGTGGGGCGCCTAGTCCCGCTCAGTGGAAGACCTCGAAGCTAACCACATACCCCTCCGGCGGGTTGGGCTCGGCATGGTCTGGCGACGGCAACAACCACTCCGGTCGCTCCGTCGAGGTAACAGGCCGGAGGAGGCCGCTCTCCACCAAACCCCCCAGGCGCGAGGCGGTCATCGAGGACGCGAGCCAATCATCGGGACCGACGAGGCTGTACTTGGCCATGGGATCGGGAACGATGACGTGCTCAGATTTGGGGGCGGAAGGTACGTTCCCTATCTCTCTTCTCTCTCTCTCTCTCGTGTGCGCAGAGTTTCGGCTCGCGGGGCGCCTAAGGCAATGGCGGGGAGAAGGAGGCAGGGAAGGCGATGGCAAGGAGGCAGCGAAGGCAAGTGCGCAGAAAAAGCACCCAACTCCTCGCCTTCGCTATTTATAAGCGGGAGGCCAATGGACGGATCCGGCAAAACAGGCAAGAGAATCTCTGCATTTAATGCGCCTGTACTCCCCTTCCCCGTATCCCTCCAGGATAAGGTGTTATGTCCCATCGTCGGGCTCCGCACCGCACTCCGCCCTGCAACTGCCACTGTTGCGTAGAACGGACATCGCCTAAAAAGGCGCGTGGCCGGAAGCGTTATCTTCGGAGGTAAGGAATCTTGAGGCAGCGAGAGCTAGCCCTCGAAAGAGGGTTCGACAGCTACCCTCGAATACCCGAGGGTAGAAATGACCTCGGGTTAGGACTTCGGTCCACCCCCAAAAATCTCGAGGGGACAAAGGCCGGCCTACGAACGGGCTCGATAGCCCCCCTCGAGTACCCGAGGTCTGGGGAGACCTCGGGTCGTCGACTCCAGTCCACTCCCCAGCCTCGAAGGACAAAGGTTGGCCCTTTCGAGGGGTTTGACAGCCTCCTTCGAGAGCTCCAGCCCAATGGGCAAGAACACAGGTATGTCCCCAAGTTCAATATAATTACCCGTTCTTCCCCCTCGGCGGTCCACAAGGCAGGACTCCTCCTTCCAAGGATAGCGTCGGATGACGAACCATCCGTCAAATCGTGAGGGAGCGAAGGCTGGCCATTACATAGGGTTCGACAGCCGCCCTCGAGTACCTGAGGTCAGGAAGGACCCATGGTCAACGGACTCAGGTCCACCCCCAAATCTTGAGGGAGCGAAGGCTGGCTCCACGAACGGAGTTCGACAGCCGCCCTCGAGTACGCGAGTCAGGGATGTCCCGGGGGGCTAGGCGCGTGCCCCTAGCTCGAGAACAAACTCTCGAGGTCCCCTGGGACATATCCGAGGCATAACCTAGGAATACCTAAGGATCCCTACGCTGGGAGGCATCGAGCCACCAACTCCTATCGAATGGGGTTGGCACCTTGGTAATCCATATGGTCGTGCTTAGTAAGCCTTACGGTCTTACTTAAATGAGAACGCCTCCGGGCCACTAGTCGACCCCTATCGAACGGGGCACGAGTTCTCACTCGGATTTTTACCCGTACTGGGCACCATTTCTAATGGACTCATGTCCGAGAACAGCTCACCGAGGACTTTGGGCTCATCCTAACGAGGATAGCACGATGCTCTTCCCCCCACAATCCGAACGCAAGGATCCGTGGGAAGGACGCTATGAGGTAGTGAAGGCCTAGCCATTCGAGGGCTCGAGGGCCCAACTACACACAGCACCCCTCGACGAAAGAGGGTCGAAAAACTCGTGACCTGGCAGACACAGTCGACCTCTCGGGTGGGGCGCTCTGACTCCAATTATGCTCGAGGGAGCGAAGGCCGGCCCTCGGTAGGGTTCGACAGCCGCCCTCGAACACTTCTCTTTTCAGGGAAAGGAACGGAATCGACCCCTCGATAGGGCGCCACGTCTCCAGGTATCCTTAAAAAACCCTCGATACAACATATTATAGCCCCCAGAGGAGTTCTTAATCACTCCTCTAGGGCCTCGGGGGCTACCCCCGCGGGGTGCGCTCGCGCGCACCCCACGGAGAATCGAACCTCTCACTAACCCTGCAGGTCAAGGACAAAACCTCCGGGTAATCCTTACTCCCTCCGAGAAAACGCATATCATAGCCCCCAGAGGAGTTCTCAACCACTCCTCTGGGGCCTCGGGGGCTACTGTCGGGTACGAAGGTAAGGGGTACCCTAAACCCTTCGTTAAATTAACGCTAAACATAGCAGCCCTTTTTAAGGCAGGGACCAGCCCACTGCTCAAGTCAGTAAAGTAAGGCCCATCGCTCGAAGGCCCTCTACACCAACTGTGGCTACCAGTCGCGGGCCGGCCCACCTCGACGGCAAGGGATGGACGAAGGGCCGAACGAACGACCCTTCCGTCTCCACCTCGATGCCGAATGACGGACCGAGGGTCGGAACGAACGAGCCCCCGGCTCCTACCTCGACACCGGGTGGCGGACGAGGGGTCGAACGAACGACCCCTCAGCCTCCACTTCGATCCCTCCGACTCCACCTCTGCTCCGACGCTACCTCGACGATGAGCGACGGACCAGAGGTCGAACGAACGACCCCGGGACGGGAGGCTTGATCAGCCCAACTGCTCCCGGCATGGGTTAAAGTAAATCCGCCTAACGCCATGGGCGCCAGCGTCCGCCATCAAATCCAACAACTCTCCGTCATGTCCCCGATTCCCGTCAACTGTGCCGCCACTGTCGCTACGACGCGAGTACGGACTCCAGCAACACCCCTCAAAACATGAACAATGCAGCCCTCGACGACGACTTTGGGATACGGCAGAGCCACGCAGGGCTCGACCCCCCCTCGATCGAGGGGCTCGACCCCTCCCTCCGACAACTCCAGTATGGGGGCCATCCCATCCGCCCCGTCTCGCTTCAGCTATGGGATTCGTGCCCGTCTGCGGAAGCTGTGCCGCGACGTGCCGCGGTGACTTCCACTGCCACCACGACCGGGAGCGCCGGAAGGACGGGGAGGCCATGCCGCCACAGTGCTCGACATCCCTTCGCCAACGTTGTACCACAGACACGCTGCCCATACTACGGCAGTTAGGATCCTGTACCCTCGGACTCCCCCTTGGTCTATAAAAGGGGACGCCGAGGTAGAAGGAAGGGGGCTCTCTCGGATCTCCGGACTATGGGGATCGATCTCTCTAGATCTTTTTGAGACTCCACACTCAGACATCAGCTCCGAGACTCACACTCCACACACCCCGCTGCTCGATCGACCCCTCGAGCAGCCAGCCCACAGCCTAGGGCATCACTGCTAGCCTTGGGCCGCAGCTCACTCTGAGCAACCCCGTGTAACATAGCTTGTACCCCCCCTGTACGAGCACGTTTGGGTGCGAGATAATACAAGTCATCCTCCCCCGCTGGACGTAGGGCCTTCTTTGCCCGAACTAGGATAAACCTTGTGTCCATCTTGCATCACATCTGAGAGAGGGAGCACGCGATATACAAATTTACTAGTTGGTGGTCTTGACCTCGGGGTCATAACACCGACAACTGTTATCTGCAAAGATGACGTGGTTAAGTATATGCTGTCAATGCCGATATTAAGTGGAAGAATCGGCAAATGGATTTTGGCACTTTCAGAGTTTGACTTGAGGTATGAATCGGCTAAGGCTGTTAAAGGTCAAGTGATGGCCGATTTTGTTAAGCTCTGTGGAGATTGCTCCTTGGACTTTATTCTTTGATGGATCTACATGCAAGGACGGAGCAGGTATCGGTATTCTTTTAATTTCACCCCGAGGACGAAAGTATGAGATTTCGTTGCCGATTGTTGCTACTTCAACAAACAATCAGGCTGAATACCAGGCTCTACTAAAAGGGTTGGAATTACTCAGGGAGGTACGTGCCGATGCCGTGGAAATCTTCGGTGATTCTATGTTGGTAATTAACCAGTTGATTGGGACGTATGAATGCCGAAGTGAAGCTTTAATTGCAACCCATGAAAGGTGTTTGCAGTTATTAAAAGAATTCAAGGAGTACCGCCTTGAGCATATCCCTAGGTTGCATAATGAAGAGGCCAATCGGTTAGCACAGAATGCTTCAGGATATCAGTCAATTCAAGTCATGACATCGGAAACGGTTGCTGATGATTGGAAAAAGGAGATTGCCAATTACTTAAGAGATTCGTCCAAGAAAGTTGAAAGGCGTCTAAGATTTCAAGCTACCAAATATGTGTTCCTTGATGATGAACTGTATTAACGGACAATTGATGGAGTTTTGCTTAGGTGCCTTGGTAAAGAGGAGTCAAAAGAGTTGATGGGCGAAATCCATGAAGGTGTGTGCGGAGAGCATCAATCGGCGTTCAAGATGAAGTGGATGATTAGGCGGAATGCATATTATTGGCCGACGATTCTTGAGGATTGTTTCAACTATTTTAAAGGGTGCCAGGATTGTCAAAATTTTGGTAATGTCCAGAGGGCGCCTGCATCGGCAATGAATCCTATAATCAAGCCTTGGCCGTTTAGAGGATGGGCTATTGATCTCATCGACCAAATTTATCCGCCATCGAGTAAGGGGCATAAGTTTATACTTGTCGCTATTGATTACTTCACTAAATGGGTTGAGGCGATTCCTTTGAAGAAGGTGACATCGGCAAACATGGTGGATTTTGTTAAAGAACACATTGTTTACCGATTCGGTATTCCTCAGACTATTACTACCGATCAAGGAACTATGTTCACATCGGGAGAGTTTGATGAGTTTGCTGCTAGTATGGGGTTCAAGGTATTGAATTCTTCTCCTTATTATGCTCAAGCTAATGGTTAGGCTAAAGCAAATAATAAGGGAGTTATCAAGCTTATCAAGCGCAAGATTGAAGAAAACCCTAGAAGGTGGCATGTAGTATTAAACGAAGCCCTATGGTCATATCGGATGGCTTGTCATGGTGCAACTAAAGTTTCGCCGTATCAGTTAGTATATGGACACGATGTTGTCCTGCCTTCGGAAATTAAAACTGGTTCTAGGCGATTATCTTTTCAAGATCAATTGGCAACCGATGATTATGCTACTCTTATGAAAGATGAGTTAGAAGATTTAGCAGGTCATCGGTTGAGGGCTCTAATCAGCATTGAAGAAAATAAGAAAAGAGTTGCTAGATGGTATGACAAGAAGGTAAAAGCAAAGCAATTTGCCGATGGTGATTTGGTTTGAAAGTTGATTTTGCCGATTGGGACTAAGAGTTCTAAGTTTGGAAAATGGTCTCCTAATTGGGAAGGTCCTTATCGGATAAAACAGTCCGCTCCTGGCAATGCCTATATTTTGGAAACTCTCGAAGGAGTTGAATTCTCTAGAGCAATCAACGGCAAATACTTAAAGAAATATTACCCTAGCATTTGGGTAGACGCATAAAATGCTCAACTGAGTGCCGATGGAAGAAAAAGTTATAAACATCGGTAAATGTTGTACTGACATTACATCACAGGGCAAAATTAAGTATCAATATTACAATGGCCGATACAATGAATGAATAACAACAAGGATTGGATGGCTGATATCGCACGCAGGCGAATTTGCTCTATCTCCTCCATCTCCTTGGCATCGGCATTGGCAGAGCCTTCAACTGGTTTCATTTTCTTCTTCAGCAAGATGGCTTGGCGGGCGTTGCTATCCCTTTCTTGACATAGAACCTTGGTAGTGTCGGCCAATTGGGCTTTCTTGTGGCCGACTGCGGTCAAGGCTTCTTCAACTTTTTCTAGCTCGGCCTGCAGCTCTTCTTTCCTTGCCGATAATTGAATGAATTCTTGTTCAAGACTAGAGTCAGAAGCTTCTACTTGGCCGATGTCTTTATGCTTTTCATCGGCAACATGCTTGAACTTAAGCATTTCCTCTCCAAGCTTTGATCGGGAAGTCCTATCGGCTATGCGACGGGAGAGCCTCTGGTATTGGAATTGTTTGCTATCGAGGAAAGTTGCTTGGAAGAGTGCTTCTTGTGTATTGGCAGAAAGGTGGCCTTGGATGTCCTTGAAAGCTATCCTTGCTGCAGTTGAGTCTTGAACGAGTTGGGATGTATCTTGTTGCAGCAGGGAGAGCAGTGCTTTGAGCTTGGATTTAACTTCTGCCGATAGAGCTGGAGCAGAGCTTTCTTCGTCTTCATCTTCATCGGGAATATTAATGGCGAAGGAGAATAAGTTGTCTGCTGGAGCAGGGCCTTCTTGGTTTTTGTCCTCCTGGGGGTTGATGCCAAAGGAGAACAAATTGTCGGGGGAATCTTGGGCCTGAAAAAGAAGAAGTTAAAATGTGTCGATCATAAGGTTATACTGTAAAATTTTAGGTAATTTACTTACCATCTTGAAGTGAATTTCTCGCCTAGGACTCGGCATGTCGACTGGTACAGCCTCTTCCTCGAGATCGGCGGCAGTTGTCGATGAACGAGCTTCTGCTGGAGAAGCAGTTGACGCCGTTGGTGCTGGCGGCGCTGCTATTGGCGTTGTTTCCGCCGTGGTGGCTGGCTCCTGTGGTGGCGCCGCTGAGCGTTCATCAGGGATTTCGGCTGGCGAAGGAGCCGATGCCGATGTCGCCTCCGTTGTGGCAGGTGTTGTCATCTCCTGATCGGAGATGTTGTCTGTTGGCTGATCAGGGGCAGGAGTCGATGATGGCTCTACCGCTGGCGCATCGGTATCCGAGGTGGCTAGTCTCAGACGCCTTTTCTTCCTTGGCGCAGCAGTGGGAGAGCCTGCCCGTTTTGAAGCCTGGGGGGCATCGGCAGCAGGAGTTGGGGACACTTGTGCGCTTGGAGCAGCTGCCGATGACCTCATTGCCTGAAAAAGTTTAGTGCAGGTTATACAAAGTAAAATGTTGTCGATGAAGCAGTATGTGATTGGTATAAGTAAAGATGAGATTTACTGCAAAAGCCTGTGTCAAGGCAGCAGCAGTAGCCAATGTAACCTTGGTTTTTGCAGGCATCGATTCGGGTACCTTCTTGGGGTGAAGACAGCCAGTGTGAGAGCATTGTTGCCGATGAGTGATATTGGGCTCATCATTCGGAGGTTGAAGGGCTTGCCACTCCTGCTCATCTTGGGGATCGGATCGTCAACCTTTCAAGCATAAGGAGCTCACATGTCGATGAAAAGAATAAAGTAATGAGGAATGCATCGGGATTAAAAACTTACCGCGTCGTCGGGAATGATGTGGTTGGCGTCAATCATATGCCGGTAGTAATGTGATGACTTGGCGAATAGTTGACACCTCCATTCTTGCCACTAGAATTTGTATTCATTTGTGATGAAGGATGTTGGTGCCCAAGAAGACAAGTCAATGTCTGATGTATCGGCATTAGGAGGGAGATTGACGATCTTGTTCTAGTCTATGGCACTGGAGATGGTCTGCCTTGGTTTTACTACCTTGGAGTAGCAGAGCTTGATCGGCAGTTGGCCAAATGCCAGTTGTCTTGCCGCTGCCGATGGGTAGTAGAACTCGAAGGACGGAGGGGCATTCTTCCCAGTTCTGAAGATATTGACTGGAATAGCTCGGGGAACAATGCTGGCCTTCATGATTATGTGATTTTGCGGCACATTCCCATCGGTAAGGTTGAACAGCAGCAGGAATCGGTTGTCCTCATCAACGTATGGACACCAGAGTCGTTCCGACGCAGGGATTCCGTTGTAAAATTTCTGGAAGAATAGACCAAATTGCTCTGCATCGGCATCGGTCCCTGGCAACACTATGATGGCCTCTCCAAAGTTGAGTGGAGTACGGGTTGTCGATTCATCATCCCTATATTTGTAATCTTCCGATATGTCCCTTGGGAATTGCTGAGCAAACAAGTCAAATTGGAGGACTTTGTACATGTGTGCATTTAACCACATGTTTATGAACCAGCAGGGGCCTCCAAGGTTGCCGATGGACTCACCTAACAACAACTTCTGAGATACTTGGTGTAGGAGGCGATACACCGATCCAAGAAGATATCGGCTGAGAGGGAGTCTTGTTCCATCGGCTAGGAGTTCTGCTGATGGGAGGTACATTGTAGTCGGTCCGACAGTTTTGCCGCAGAAAATGAACTTCTCTAACCACATGCTTAGAAAGGTTGCATGCTCCCTCTAGTTTACCGATCCAGTCTTCTGGTATTCAATGCCTATATTTTGGAAACTCTCGAAGGAGTTGCATTCCCTAGAGCGATCAACGGCAAGTACTTAAAGAAATATTACCCTAGTATTTGGGTAGATGCATAAAATACTCAGTTGAGTACCGATGGGAAGAGAAGTTATATAAACATCGGTAAAAGTGTACTGACGTTATATTACAGAGCCAAAATCAATTATTACTGATTACATTTGTCGATGTGATGGAATTTAACAAGTTACAACAGGGATTGGATAACTGATATCGCACGCAGGAGAATTTGTTCTATCTCTTCCATCTCCCTAGCATCCTCATCGGTAGATCCTTCAACCGACTTGAGCTTTCTCTTCATAACGATGGCTTGTCGGGCATTGCTGTCCCCCTCTTGTCGCAGAACTTCGATGGTATCGGGAAGTTGGACTCTCTTCTGGCTGACTGCGTTCAAAGCTTCTTCAACTTTTCTTAGCTCGGCCTACAGCTCTTCCTTTCTTGCCGATAATTGGATGAATTCTTGTTCAAGATCAGTGCCGGAAGCTTCCACTTGGCCGATGTTCTTGTGCTTCTCATCGGCGATTTGCTTAAACTTAAGCATTTCTTCCGTAAGTTTGGATTGAGCATTCCTGTTGGCAATACGGTGTGAGACCGTTGGTATTGGAGTCGGTGGCTCTCGAGGAAGGCTGCTTGGAGAAGAATCTCTTCTGTATCGGTAGGTAGTTTGCCTTGGATGTCTTTAAAAGCTTCCCTTGCTCCACTTGGCCGATGTTCTTGTGCTTCTCATCGGCGATTTGCTTAAACTTAAGCATTTCTTCCGTAAGTTTGGATTGAGCATTCCTGTTGGCAATACGGCGTGAGACCCGTTGGTATTGGAGTCGGCGGCTCTCGAGGAAGGCTGCTTGGAGAAGAATCTCTTCTGTATCGGCAGGTAGTTTGCCTTGGATGTCTTTGAAAGCTGCCCTTGCTGCGGTAGAATCTTGTACGAGCTGGGACGTGTCTTGTTCCAGCAGAGAGAGCAGCGCTTCGAGTTTGGATTTGACCTCTGCCGATAGAGCTGGAGCAGAATTTTCTTCATCTTCGTCTTCGTCAGGAAGATTGACGGCGAAGGAGAATAGACTATCTGCTGGGGCAGAGGCTTCTTGGTTCTCGTCCTCGTCCTGGAGGTTGACGCCAAAAGAAAACAGGCTGTTTGGAGAGTCTTGGGCCTGAAAAAGAAGAAGTTAAGATGTGCCGATCATAAGGTTATACTGCAAATTTTTAGGTAACTGACTTACCATCTTGAAGCGGACTTCTTTCCTGGGACTTGGCATGTTGGCTGGTGCAGCCTCATTTTGGAGATCGGCAAAAGTTGCCGATGAGCACGCCTCTGTTGGGGGAGTAGTCGGCATTGTTGATGTTGTTGATGGCGCTCTCTCTGCTATTGTGATCGGTTCCTGTGGTAGTGGTACTGTTCCCTGGTCAGGATCCTCATCTGGTGTGGGCGTTGGTGCCGGTACCGATGTTGTTGTTGGTTCCTACGGTGGTAGCGTTGCCTCCTGATTTAGGGTTTCTTCCACTGGCTCTTCAGGAGCAGATGCCGATGGTTGTTCTACTATTGGGACATCGGCAGGGGTTGGCGATGCAGCTGGAATAGCTCGCCTCAAGCGTTTCCATTTTGGCACAGCAGTAGGCGAACCAGCCCTCTTTTGTTGCGAAGCCTGGGGGGCATCGGCAGCAGGAGTCGGAGAAGTTCGTGTCACATCCGGCCCGTTTGGCCCGTAGTGGCCCATGTGTGTTAATGAGATATTGTGGAGGGTTTAGTCCCACCTTGGTTGTTTAAGGTGGGATAGACCAACATATAAGACTTCTAGAGTCCATCCCACCATCTCCGGGTTAATCCTTTTAAGCGAAGCGAGGACGAAAGCTTAAGTGGGATGATGGTGGGTGTGGTTCGCTCGGCGTGCAGAGTGGATCTGAGCCGTTTGGACTCTGGGGCGTTACAGTTCGTACGGTTGGGGCAGCTGTCGATGGTCTCATTGCCTAAAAATATTTAGTGCAAGTTACATAAAGTAAATGTTGCCGATGAAATAGTATGTGATCGGTATAAGTAAAGATGAGATTTACTGCAAAAGCCCGTGTCGAGGCAGCAGCAGCAGCCGATGTAGCCTTGATTTTTGCAAGCGTCGATTTGGGTACCTTCTTGGGGGTGAAGGCAGCCAGTGTGGGGGTGTTATTGCCGATGAGCGATATAGGGCTCATCATTCGGAGATTGAAGGGTTTGCCACTCCTGCTCGTCTCGGGGATTGGATCATCGACCTGTTAAGCATGAGAAAGTCAGACGCCGATGATGGAATAAATAATAAGGAATGCATCGGTATGAAGAACTTACTGCGTTATCGGGAATAACGTGATTGGCGTCAATCATATGCCGATAGTAGTGTGATGACTTGGCAAATAGTTGACATCTCCATTCTTGCCACCAGAATTTATATTCATTCGTGATGAAGGATGTTGGTGCCCAGGAGGATAAGTCAATATCTGACGTATCGGCACTGGGAGGAAGATTGACGATTTTGTTTCAGTCTATGGCACTGGAGATGGTCTGCCTTGGTTTTATCACCTTGGAGTAGCAGAGCTTGATCGGTAGTTGGCCAAATGCCAGTTGTCTTGCCGCTGCCGATGGGAAGTAGAACTCGAAGGATGGAGGGGCATTCTTCCCAGTTCCGAAAATATTGACTGGGATAGCTCGGGGAACAATACTGGCCTTCATTATTATGTGATTTTGGGGCACATTCCCATCGGTAAGGTTGAACAGCAGCGGAAATCGGTTGTCCTCATCAATGTATGGCCACCAGAGCCGTTCTGAAGCAGGGATTCCGTTGTAGAATTTTTGAAAGAACAGACCAAACTGCTCTGCATCGGCATCGGTCCCTGGCAGCACTATGATGGCCTCTCCAAAGTTGAGTGGAGGACGAGTTGTCGATTCATCATCCCCATATTTGTAATCTTCTGATATGTCACTTGGGAATTGCTGGTTGAATAAATCAAACTAAAGGACTTTGTACATGTGTGCGTTCAGCCACATGTTTATGAACCACCAGGGGCCTCCAAGGTTGCCGATGGGCTCACCTAACAACAGCTTCTTGGACACTTGATGCAGGAGGCGGTATACTAATCCAAGAAGGTATCGGCCGAGAGGGAGCCTTGTTCCATCGGCAAGGAGTTCAGCTGCTGGAAGATGCATAGTGGTAGGTCCGACTGCTCTGCCACAAAAGATGAATTTTTCTAGCCACAAATTCAGAAAAATGGCATGCTCCCTCTGGCCTACCGATCCAGTCTTCTGATATTCCTGGATATAGCCAGTCCAACCGCCGATATTCCGAGTGTTCACTTTATACTCGACTTTCCTATTGAATAGAGTGGAGGTATCGGCAGAGGAGACATCGAGACCAGTCAACATATGCACATCGGCAAGTGTAGGGGTGGCTGGTCCATGTCTGAATAGGAAGGCATTCATGGTGTCGGACCAGAAGTAGGAGGCAGCTATCAGCATGTTTTCATTCTTCTCCATATCGGCAATGGAGAGCCTGATGCACTGATCCAGATTGCGTTCTGACCAGTAAACTTGCTGAGTTCTGATAACCCTAAGATACCAGTTCTTCCATCCTTTGGTGGGTTTGGGCCATGAACGAAAGGCGTCTTTCCACAACCCTAAACTGAAACATTCAGATCTGAGGGGGATGCAATTGGTTTCCGCATTGATCAGATAGCTAGGGTCAGGGTTTCCCATTGGGCCTAGGCAGGTGAAATTGGACTGCTCGAGAGGGATTACTACTTTGTTGTACAGTTCCTAGGTTTCGAAAAGAAAAAAAAGGGGGGGAATCAAAGAAAGAAAAGGGGAAAAAGGTACGGAATCATGCGGAAAAGGGACTGGCAAAAGAGCGGATGAAGAAAGAATAAGGCTTACTTTGGGGATGTCGACTTGGATCGCCATTGGAGTTGAAGGAGTTCTTGCAGTTCGTGCTTGGCTTGGGGAGAGTACTGTTGCTCGAGCTCGAAAGGTTGTTCTTCAGAGACGCCGCCGGAGGTTGAAGACGAAGGCAGATGAAAAGTGAAAGTGGGCCTAGGGTAAAAAGTAAGTTGGATCGTGGTAACTTTTATAGACCTAGGTCAGGGGTATTTTGGAGTTTCTGTTCGTACTGTACAGGAATGTGGAGAGACCTGCAGTGGCTGTGCGCGATAATCAAGGAGATATTGTCGGATTTGCAACTGTTTGCGCTATGATCGAGGGATTTTATTAATAAATTGCGGTTTTGCGCGCGAGGATCGAGGAAATTGTGCAGTTATCTCGGAAGGAACGGCTACAGTGGAGAAAATTTCGGCGCATAAAATATTCTACACTCCGAAATTGGGGGGCATGTGTTGACATCGTTTTTCGGCACGTGTCAAATAAGATAAGACTTGTGTGAATCGGTGGCCATTTTCTATTGGCATCAAGAAGTCATTGGTAAAATTTACCGATGAGAGTGCACTGTAAGAAGGGTAAGTTTGTTGCCGATGAAAGCTGGATGGTTCTTGCCGATAGAGGTTAATTGGTGAAGTCGGGTCACCAGGATTGCAAAGTTGCCGATTGCCGATGAAGGGATGTTGCCGATGCCGATTGTCGATGAGGGGATGTTGCCGATGCCGATTGCCGATGGGCATGAAATACCGATGGGCACAGGACGACTTGGCGGTTGACGTCAGTGAAGGATTGCTGGTGGTGAAAGAAGGAGGTTGCAGGAGTCTGCCGATAGAAAGTTTTCATCGAAGGAAGGACATAAGGAAACTGGTGATTTCATGCCAGTATTGTTATGGTAGTTTGAGTCCGACTCTTGCACGGGTCATTTGTTTTCCTTTAAAATAGTGGTGTTTGTTTAGGAAAATAATATTGTTATTTAGATCTGACTCCTGCGCGAGTCAGTTATTTCCTTAAAGTTAGGAGTTTTACATAGGGAAGGTACGAGTCGTGTCTCTGTACAACTCTCCATGCGGGAGTATAAATATGTGCTCAAGGGCTGCGTGAAAACAATCCAATCAAAAAAAATAAAATCAATTTACTCTTATTCTACTTTTACTGCAATTTATCCTTTTTGCATTAGTCTTAGTCTATTTACGAGTTCTTCAAGCTTCGACGGGCTGCATCATCTTGATCTCCGTCAAATCCTTGTAAGTTCCGCATGGGAGTACCTCTGAGCTTTGACATCCGGGCGCATCGCTGTTGTCTCGTTCAGCTCTGCTCTAGTTATCCCAATCAAGTCTTAATCTTTGCATCCGGGCGTATCGCCGTTATCTTGATTGAATCTTGTTCTAGTTATCGTCCTTGTCGATGAACTGGTCAAATCGACTGGCACACCCTCGGATATCGAATTTCGGGTAATAGCCCGAGGTGTTCGCAGATCCTGATGCTTTTTGTGTCAACAAGTTTAATCCACCCCCTCTGAGAAATACGGTTTGGATTCAAAATTTAAATTTGAGAATTTGAAAAGATGACCTGCATTCAAAACAAATGATCAAACATAGACAAGTAAACTCATTTTAGTTCAATGCGTATCCAGGTTTTCAAACAAATGAATGATGCTTAATGCATATGATGACATGATCAGTTTTTAATTAAGTGATTAACACCCGGGGTGTTACAGTAGCTCAATGACACGCTCAACTAGAGTTGTTCTTCGCGATCCCCGCGGGGCGAGCACAATACCCCTCACAAAGCCTTCTCCGGAGCCACGCACAAGCTTCTTGCGTGCTTCGACGGAGCCACAATCACCAAGCCGTCTAGGAGGTGGCAACCTCCAAGAGTAACAAGCACCACGAGCTTGCAAGTCGATCACCTAGTGCCACACGATGCAATCTCTCAAAGCAATGCACTAGAAATCACTCTCTCACACAATCGGATGAGCACTATCAATCATATGTGAGTTAGAGAGCTCCTATGCCAAGCACAACCAAGGGCAACGCATCCCCAAGGTGCTCAACTACCTCCAAGGGCCGGCCACACTTCTACTTATAGAGGGAGGAAAAAACTAGTCGTTTTTCCCCTCTCTAATAGCTCTCTGGAAGGCTCCGGACGCTAGGGTCCGGACCATTACAGATGCGTCCGGACCTCCAGAGACACTGCGTCCGGACCTTTAGAGACGTTGCGTCCGGACCAGCACAACCCGTACGGAAACGTCCGTATCTCTTAGCTTCGAACTCCGATTTCAATGATCTTGGACTTTTTGGAAAGCTAACTCAGAGGCCTACACACCCCTCAACTCCATTTGATCCATATCACAATGAATCAAAGCAGTATTTCAGTCCAAGATCTTCTCTTCAGCGCGCTCTCTGCAGAGGGTCCGGACGCACACAACAGTGCGGGTCCGGACCATGCCGCTTGCGTCCGGTCCCTTCTTCCCATTTCAAAGAGCCGTTGGCGCTCTCGCCACAGGCCGCCATGTGCCTCCGGACGCAGCCAACAGCGCGAGTCCGGACCAATGCACGTGCGTCCGGATAAATACCCCAGAGGAGTACAGAGAGCGTCGAGCTCCGGACGCGCGTCTGGATCCAGCGTCCGGACGCTCTTTAGCGTCCGGACCTCCTGTCCACAGAAGCTGAGGGCTAGGGTTTGCCTCCGGTCGCAAGACCAATGGTCCGGTTGGCGTCTGGCCTGCGTCCTGACCTTGCGTCCCGACCTTGCGTCCGGAGCCCCTCAGGGTTCCAAACCGAGCTGCCTCTTCTTCCTTGCTTCTCATGTGCTAACACAAATGTGTTATTCACCTTGTGTATGTGTGTGTTAGCATTTTCACAATCATTTTCAAAGCATTTTCACTTGCTCTTACCGCGCCACTCGATCCTAATACATCGCAAAGTTAGATCGCTCACGGTGGCACTAGATAACCGATATGCAAACAAGTTTGCTCCTCTTGATAGTACGGCTATCTATCCTAAACCCGGTCATAAACTTCTCTACACACCTATGACCGGTGAAATGAAATGCCCTATGGTTATATCTTTGCCTTGCGCATTCCATTCCATCTCCTTCTCCAATGTTGATGCAACACATGCACCAACCACTTGTCAAATGATATGATCCACTCCATATCATCACATGACCGTGTTGGTTCATCGATCTTAACCTCACTTGCTCTTCACCGTTGCCTTGGTCCATCGGCGCCAAGCATCACCCGCTTGCCCTTCACACTTGCAACCGGTCCATCAAGTCAAGCCTCATCTTGATCTTCTCCACCTTGATCACATGACTCCATGTCATGTCTCATGTGCAATAAGCTCCTTCATCACACAATCACATGTGAACTAATATCCTGTGTATATATCACTTGAACACATATTAGTTCACCTAGGTTGTCACTCAATTACCAAAATCACATAGAGACTCTCACCTAGTAGTGCGCCTCTGAACTTTCGGTTCACACACCCCAACTCGTGGGTGGAACATGTCCCGGTTGTTCAACTCAAACTGCCTTCGATCATCTCTCTTCCTCCTATAGCAAAACTCAGCCAAGTGCCCATCCCGCTCATAATACTCACAATGGTACCTCACCGCACTCTTGGTAGGCACTCTCTTGTTGGGTTGGGTGGCTCTAGCTTTCTTAGGAAGGGGATCACTAGAGATGTCTGGCAGTGTGTCAAGTGGGTTGCGAAGGTGGTTCGGTTTGGCAATCCACACTTGCTTCTGTGGAGTGGTTTTGGGTGGCTCTTCAAACACACCATCTCTCACAGGAAACTCAGAGGGGTTGGTAGGCTTAGGTGGAGTGATCTTGGTAAGCTTGGGAGCTATGGTGGGTTTCTCACTCATGTTCAAACCACTGCACTCACCGATCTTACCAAACAAGCTATCGTCTTTCCCACCTAGAGCATAGCCTACTCACGTGCTGCTAGCCCTTTTGCATTGGCTAAGCATCATCCCCAATTGCGGCTCTCAGCAAGACACCCAGCACAAGATGGACCGAAGGTATGTGTTTTCTTCCTCGGTTCGCATCTTGTCGTGTCTGCACGACGCGATCTCAAGCTCCAAAGCCTCAAAGTGATCCGACTCTCTAGTGCTATCTGAGCTGACCTTCTCTAGCACAGCAATCCTAGCATCTCTCTGTGCCAACTCAGAACGCTAGCCTGAGCAAGACTTGCGCACACCAAGTAAGTTAGGCCTAGCCTTCAGCTCACTGACCTCCTCAAGTAGAGTGTCATACTTGTCCTAGAGAGTGACAAGACTAGACATGTGAATGGCGCAAGCATCACACTCTACCTCCTCGGTAACCAGCATAGACGCCTTAGCAAAATCTAGCTCCTGAAGCGCGCTAAGGTACTTCGCCTTAAAATCGTTCCTCTCAACAGCAGCACGCTTGAGCAACGCATCTTGACTCATCAAGGCGTCGTTCAGAGACTCGATCTCGAGAGAGAGGGATTCGATGGTGGGTGATACCTCGGGTGTGTCGGAGTCGTAGCCGTAGTCGGGACCATCCTTGCCCTTGCCGACCTTGCCTTCTTCAATCGCCATGGTGCAAAAGCCACCGTTCTTGGCGTCGGCGTAGAAGCATAGGCCGTTGAGCTTGTCATCAACCCTTCCCTTCGACTCATCATCGCTTGAAGAAGCACCTCCATCGGAGGAGGCATCGATGTCGCTGAGGGAGGCGAGGAAGGCGCGGTGCTTGGCCTTCACCTTGTCGATCACCTTCTTGGAGGACCTTCTGTGGTAGCCACCCTTGGGCTTGTGCTTGTCCTCGAAGTGGTGCTCGCGCTTGTCCTTGCGCTTGGTGAAGTCACCCGCCGCTTTCTTGGGGCAGTTTGCGATGAAGTGATCCTCATCACCGCAACGGTAGCACCCCTTGACTGAGCCATCATGCCGACGGTTCAAACGGTTGTTGTGAAACCGTGAGAACTTGGTGATGACCAAAGCCAGCTCATCATCTCCAAGAGCCTCCACTTGATCCTCTATCACAGAAATCAAAGACAAAGCGAACAAAGAGTGTGAAGGGTCAGAGGAGGAAGAAGACGTACCGCCGAGGCCAGAAACCAACGTCATAGATGGTTTCGACGGGTTCTCAAGATTGGCCTGGGTGTGGTAGTCAATCTCCGAGGATTTGAGCTTGCTGAACAGCTCGTCCACGGTTAGGGCATCATAGCCCGGTGACTCCTGAATGGCAGCCACCTTCATCTCCCACACCTTCTAATCAAGAGCATGTAAAAGCTTGATAGCCATCTCATGATCATCATAAGGCAAGTTGGTCCGATTGGCGCGCATCTTGTTGACGATAGATTGGAAGCGAGTGAACATTCCGTCAACAAATTCGCCAGCCAACTAAGAGAAGTTCTCGTACTCTCTACGGTACGTGTCAAAGAGTCTGGACTTGATCTGAGTGTTACCCTCATGATATCGCACAAGTGTTTGCCAGATCTCCCGTGCCGTAGTGAGACTCGAAACTCTCTCAAACTCAGGAAGAGACAAACTCGAGAAGAGGATGCTACCGGCTCTTGCGTTTGACGCATGTTGTGCGATTTGCAGCTCACTAGTCCGAGCGGCAAGAACCACGTAGTCAGCACTCTCACAAATCTCCCAATACTTCATATCAAGCCCTTGGAGGTAAGCGTACATGTGCACCTTCCAATAGGCGAAGTTTGTTCCATCAAAGAACGGAGGTTTGCCTGCACCTCGCTCCATGTCGCCTTCGGGGATCAAGAACCGTGTAAGGTAGATTGATCCTTAACCGGCTCTGATACCAATTGAAGGACCGAGAACGGCGACCAGAGGGGGGGTGAATGGAAGTCAAATAAAACTTCCTTTCGGAAACTTCTATTGCTTGACCCTTGTCCCAAAATCACGCCCAAAATGCGACTTCGAAAACTTCGACTAGCTCACGACCTAACGAGTAGGTGGACACCTTAGGAGAGGTCCTAGAGGTGCAGCGGAGCGGTCGGAAACCTTCACGAGCAAGCCACGGAAGAGACGAAGCAAATCAGCAAAGACAGCTGATTCTCAGACTGTCCGGCCTTTGGGCCCGGACTGTCCGGCGTTCAAAACCCCGAAAACCACACTGCTACTGGACTGGGTCCCGGACTGTCCGTGCTGGGATGTCGGACTGTCCGCGCCCGGTAACAGGGGAAGCCCGGACTGTCCGCGGGCTACGTCGGACTGTCCGCCGGCAAAAATCCCGAAACAGCACTGTTTCTGTAACTAGCTGGACGAGCTACAAGCACTGTCCGGACTGTCCGCAACTTGACTCAGCAGAAAACCCTCGCTCAACCCCGACCCGCGGACTGTCCGCGAGGAGGGCGCGGACTGTCCGCCGTCGCCTGGACAGTGGCGATTTGGGGGGATTTTGAATGCCCTCCCCCAAATCCTTCCACAAATCTTCACCAAATCTTCACCAATAGCTACCAAATTTTGTGGGCATGATCCCAAAGCTATGGAGGAGCTATCCTAGAGAATCATCGCTCAATTTGGATCGAATCAAAGGGGGGAAAAGAATTTCGGGAAAAGTGCTCAAGAACAAGAACACGAAATAGAAATTGCCCGATCTATGTGCTCAAGATGTTTGGGACGAAACCCTTCGGTGCAAATGTTCTACTCGTGATCCCGCACAACTTGGTTCAAACGGAATCGCAAAACTCCCTCTCCATCAAGAGAAATCATCGCATGAACAAAGAGGATTAAGAGGAGCAAAAATGCGATTAGCGAAGAACACAAATAAAAGAGACACAATCACGAAATCAAATCAATCATACTTTACGGAGGGTAAGGCCTTGGATTCCCGAACAAAATCACAAGTTCTTACACCGGTGACGCGGTGGATCTCAAGCAAGAAAGACTAGAGAGAGGAAAACCTAGGAATGGGTGGGAGGAAGAGTAATGCAAGAGATGAGGATGAGGATACCCCTTCATCCTCTATTTAACGGGGCTTTGGCTATTTCCCAAAGACCCCCTAGATACAATGAGTGAACTACCTAGCCTAAGCATTGCAGTCCAAGCTCGGTAACCCTCGACCACATATTCGAATGGACGGCCCCGCTTCCTGCCAGAAATTGACGTCGCCTCGACGCAACCTCCAGGATTCCGCCACGTGCCATCCCCGCTTCCTCGGAAGCTCCGTCTAGGTTTTGAGGCCCAAACCCAGGAAACCCGCCACCGGTAGCTTTGGGCTCAACTACCGAACCCCGAGTTTTGAGGCCCAAACTCGGAAACCGTCCTCGGATGGTTTTGAGGCCCAAACCACCAAACCGCTCGACTTGAGCCACCTTGTCTTCGCCCGGTCGGACTCCGAGTCCCCTGAGTCGTTGCTCGACTCGCGCGTCCACCGTCTTGACTCGATCGACTCGGTCTACCTCCATGTCTTCTCGCACTCGCCGGTGCCAAGTACTAGCCACCACAGCTAGTCCGTCGGCGCCCATGGTCCCTAGGTCCAAGCCCCGCTTCCGCCCTTCACCACTCTTAGTCCATCGGCACGGCAAGCCTCTACTCAACCTTCTCCACGCCATTGACCACTGTCACTAGGCATGGCACCTGCAAACCACAAGCCGGTAGACAGGCACACATTTGCTTTTGCAAAGGGTTAAAATTAAGCCACTCAAACTGAACTGCTCAAGTGTTGAGCAATCACTCATCACAAAAATGAACTACATGGGTACTTATCCACCATGTGTTCGCACCAGTGCCAGAAGATGTGGAAACAGGCCAATGGGCAGAGAGGAGAAAGACAGAAAGCCAAAGATTAGAACGACGGCGAGCGGCGACGGATCATCAAACATGAACTGTAACTCACATGGTTCACCATAGGACGAGAGGAGAGGAGGGAGGGGAAAAGAGGAAACAGTGGGGAAGCGAACTCAATCGGCGAGAAGGAGCATCGACGGCGAGGTCACCGGAGTAGAGCAGAGCAGCGGCGACGAGATGTGTTGTGACTGCGACTGCGAGAGCATAGAGAGAGGCTGCGCGACGTGGGCGGGGAGGGCAATCAGGTTAGGGTTTGGGGAAGGAGGGAGCGTCGCGGCTTGCGGCTTATATATATGCGAGGGGAGCGTCGCAGGCCGCAGTTAGTGGGTTGGGGCGCTGGGCCGGCCAAATTAGCCATTTAGGCACCGGGCCGGTGGTCGTGCCGACCTATTTCGTGGGCCGTGCCACAGGCCAGGGTGGCGGCCCAGACACGGCCTGGTGCCTCGGGCCGGGCCGGCACGGGCACGCTGGCACCGGGCTAGGCCGTGCTTCGGGCGGGGCCAAATCCCCGTGTCGTGGGCCGTGCCAACGGGCCACAGGCTGCATAGCCATATATATACACGTGCGCTCACTACTGAACCACCAGACGTGTCCGGTCACTATCGAACTCGATACGCCTCAGCGTCCGGTCGTTTCCAGAGAGGGATTTTCACGAGCGGTCACAACCGGTCACCTCTATGACTCAAAGTGAATTGTGCGACAGGCGTGTCCGATGGCTCCCAAGCCATTGTCTGGTCGCCCTGTCCGATCACTCCTCTGCTAGGGTTAAGCACCAGACGTGTCCGGTCCCACGAGGACCAACACCCGGTCGTTTCTGCATTCTGCACTCCACCTACTTCCTCCGTCCCTAAATAATTGTCGTCGTTGGTGTCCGTGCCACAAATTTGACTCGTTTTGTAGAAAATACGTGCAACATTTGTAGTTTCAAATAAATTTATTAAAAAACTAGATTCAAAGATCTTTCCAACGATACTAATTATGTAGCATAAATTTTAATATTTTTTAATATATATTTAGTCAAAGAAGTTTTTTGAAAACTACAAATGACACTTATTTATGGATGGAGGGAGTAAGTTAAGCCACCGGACACGTTCGGACCACCAAGTTACAGCGTCCGGTCACTTGGATGAATCCCGGGCCCGGTGATCTTCACGTCAACAGTTGAGGCATCACGACGGGGAAATGCATGCTCCCTTGACGTGGTCGCTTGCCATGACCTTCACTGATCACCAAATGCTTGTAGGGGTAAGAAAAGAGAGAAGATGTCGTCCAAGAACTAGAAGAAGTACTACAAGGAGTCAAGGAGAATGGTGCGGTGGAAGTAAGTGCTCCACAGTACCTTTGCTTCTTCTTTTTTCCAATTTGATTCAACGGATTTCTTATTGTCCGATTGGGAATGGGAAAATTGAGGAAAAGCTGGAAGAAGGGACCTAGCTAGTTTGGTCTTTGTCCAATAATCCACTCACTTGTAGTTTTCAAAAAAAAAAAAATCCACTCACTTGTAGTGCATGGAGCCGACTTTTGAATCAAACTCGAAAGGGGACAACTTGTTCGTGTTGCATATTTCTGATACATATTTATGCACAGTATTTAGTTGTAAATCAGGGGTGGACCCAGCAAGCATAGAGGTAGGCCCTTTTTACTATAGCTAATTAAGCAAAGTGCTCGTAGGCCTTCACTCATTTTTGGTCTTGGACCCGCCTCTGCTGTAAAGTACTATCCATTTTTACAGAAATTCTATGTTGTGTAAGTTTTGCAAGTGGCAAAGGAACCACATTTAATGGCTAAAGTGTTCAACCAAGGGAGCTCTTTTATTCACCAAAAAAACAAAAAAAATATGGATTAGTCAAACGTTTGCATCCTCTTTAAAATATGCATGACCCCCACACTCGGGGATTGTGGTCTTGGGCAGGATTCATAAACGTTTGCAGCTCAACACTTTGAGACCCTGGATTAGTCAAACGTCAGTGTGCAATTTTCCGAAGCTCGGTCATAGCTTGTAATCTCGTTGATTGCTTCTCGGATGCGTCTTTTAGAAGAAGATTTACTCTTTGACGTGCATAACTGCAGGAGCTTTGGTGTCTTCCTCAAAATACTTTGAATTACATGCTTTTCAGCTGGCCCACCACGGAAATCTTGTAGTGAAAATTTTCTGAGAGAGGTCTTGATAGACTCGAGCAGATATATATCCTCAAATGGTTTATCAATGAGAATATTCATCCCTTCATCGCAGGCAATATTATCCATTCGCTGATATTCATAAAAGGATTGATCGGTTACTGCACTTATTCATATGATGAATAAAATGAAAAAGCTAAAGTGGAGATAAATACCTCAAGACACAGATCCTGTAAGCCTGGAAATGATTCCAGCAACTTTCGGAGATTCAAGAGTTGGGTAGTGCTGGACATCTCCAAGGAGAGAGACAGTACTTCAACAGATGGTAACAAGCAAGTATCCTACACACAAGTAACATAGTTCAATTATTTTAGCCAATAGACTAAGCATCTTTGCCAAATTGTTGCAGACATGTTGCAGCAGGTTGCAGAATACACACAAGTAGCAGCAGCATGTAAGCATGTTGCAGAAAGGAGCAGGAAGTAACAGCACGTAGCAGCAGGTAGCAGACAGGACAAGTTGCAGGCGTGCGCGTGCGGGTAGGGTGGATAACAACTTTCTAGAAATACAAAGTTCATATGCCAAATTGTTGGAGCTGCAATTTTCATGTTTTATCAAATTTTTAAGAATAGCAGCTCCAACAATTTGCAGTAACAATTTGCAGAATATAGAACATCAACCGAACAAGCACACAGCACCGAGTTATGAAACTATTTGCAGTAACAGAGGTAAAATGAAGATAAATAATACCTTAGTGATCACCATGTTGTTGACAATGATATTATGATAGGGAAGTAGCACATGGTTCACAACCCTTAAGGAAGGCACGTTGTTGATAGAGATAGATGCCTGTATCTTTGGTTTGTTTACAAGAGAGCACTGCTGCCGGGGCATGATGCCAGATGCAAGGTATGACAGATTTGGAGCTGACTCAATACAGATCCGATTTCCTGTGTTTCCAAGAGAATAAAGAGTCTCTAAAGACCTTGAGTTCACTTTGAGATCAACATAGCAGTACTGAACTTTCAATTCTTTGAGCGTATGACAATCTGTCACGATCCATGCTAGTTTTCTACTCTCCACATCGCAGCAGAAGAGGTCTAAGACTTGCAGATTAGAGTAGTCAAAGCAATTGAGATCAATACTCAATTTCAAGAAACCAAGGCGAAGAATCCGCAGATATTTGCTTTGAAGGTTCTCAATCGGAAGAAGAGTCTCCACCTTATGGCCAAGATTAAGCAGAACCAATTCTTGCACAGACTTTTCAGAGAGTATTTGAAGCCATTGATCCAGACATTGCCAGTCTGTCCATTTGGATGAATCAATGCAGAATCTATTTACTGGCCCTGAGTGACTCCTAAGAACAGAGTTATAATCTGTGACACATCAATTTGAGTACTTCCATTCTCATCAACAAGAATGTCATTGGGCAACACATAATCATTGTCATTGACATCGAAGCAGTCGGTAGAGGGCACCATCTCTGATGCAGAGGGACTCGAGACAGCATATGAAGATGGAGCAGGAGATAAATCGGAAGCGGGATGAGAATTACTGCCTGCGGTGAGACGAGAGGCCGTGAGGGAGACGCCGTGGCCTGGCCCTGCCGCAAGGCTTCCAACGGCGTCCTTCGCCTTGGATCCGACGCGGTCGCCCTTCGGGTCATCTATTGACCGGTGGTGGGGGTGGTCCTCGGCGACGCCTTGATTTGCCGAATAGATGCCCTTCGCCTGGCGCTCCCCTCCTCCGCCATTGCCACCGTTGTCCTTCCTCACCACGGCATTGGCGCCGTCGCGCCCAGAGAGAGCGCCCGAGCGTAGCACCACGTGGGCGATGTCGCGTCCAGAGTAGAGTTCCGCTCGTCCCGCGGCGTGGGAGTCCTCGCGCCTGGAGCCGCCGACCTCTCGTAGCAGAGCGTGACCGATGTCGCGCCTAGAGCCGAGGCCCCCTTCTCCTCCCGCGGCATGTGCGCCCTCGGGTCCAGAACCGCCGCGCGCCCGTAGCAGGGCGTGGGAGAGGTCGCGCGCAGAGCCGCCGCCGCCGCCTCGTCCCGCGGCGTGGGAGTCCTCGCGCCTGGAGCCGCCGACCTCTCGTAGCAGAGCGTGACCGATGTCGCGCCTAGAGCCGAGGCCCCCTTCTCCTCCCGCGGCATGTGCGCCCTCGGGCCCCGAAGCGCCACCCGGTCTTGCCACAGCGGCGGCGGCGACGTCGGCCGCTCCTTGGACATACGGATCCGGAGCACCCCGCAGCGCCGCGATGGCGAGTCGAACCAGCCGTGGCGTGCGTTCCATTGCGTCGCTCGTTTCCGGCACCGCGGAGGGGAAAACTAGTTCGTTGGGTTTCTTTTGGGATTGGGAGGGAGAATGGGGGATTTGGGTGGGGGGGGGTTTTATGGCTTTGGGTTGGAGGCCGGGGGCACGACGCGGCCTCCGGTTCGACCCGTTTGTGTTTGGGTTAGCCCAATCCCGACCGACCGACCGACCGCCTGAGAGGCCGAAACCAAAAGAATGGACAAACAAGGACTAAAGGAATATATACTGTATATTTTAAGACTGTCTGTCACTTGGTTCAGAAAAAGGATTAAATGCAACATGAATGGATAAAGTGCAAGAATAAGGTGGGGAAAAAAATACTCACATAGTATCCCTTTTTAAGACTGTTTTGTCATTTGGTTCAGAAAACCCAAAATGAACATATGCAAGCAGACCAATGAAATAAAATAAGTACACAATTGTTAGTGCATATCTATTATATAGTGGGCCGGGGGAGGAATTATACATTGCTACAGAAATGGTCAAGCAATTGCCAGTAGTTTGATTCATTTCAGCAGTCATAGCTGCATCCATTCACAACCAAAAAAAAAAGAAGAAGAAAGAAACAAAGAAACAAAGCTGCATCCATTCCACTGTATCCAACTGCAGAGAAGGGTTCCGCCTTTCCACGCTGAACAAACACTCGCCTCAGCAGCTGCGTGGATCCTGTATGCCGTAGAAGAGCAGTAAGACCCAAGAACCTGATGCAGACCGAGACCCAGACACAGAAGGAGGGGACACGAACCTCAGCGGCAGGACGACGGCGGCGAGTTCGAACTGCCGGATCGCGGAGCAGATGAGGATGAGAGTGGCCACCTCTCCGTCCTTCCGCGCGGCCAGCCGGCGGGGGCAAGAGCCACTGGCCTGCGCAGCTGCCGCCGCCGCATTGGCCAGCGCAGGCGTCGGCAGGTCCGGCCACCGCATCTGCCCCCGAAGGCACCGACGGGGAGCTGTCCAAGAAGACTCTGGACGCCCGTGCTTGAGTTGGGAACAGTGGAAGAGTAGCTGAGTGCGAGGAGGCGATGCAAATTGGCCAGACTCGAGATGGACGACGGGGGATGGAACGGATTACCTATATAAACAGACATTGGGAGATGCTGCTTCTGTGCCATGGGCGGGCCCCACCGGAGCAACGTGGAGCTCATGCAGATGGCTTTGCTGTCCCTGCCTGCCCAATATCAGTGACACGTGTCTGTCTTGCCCCTTATTTTTTTGAGTCATCTCTGCTACTTGGACTTAGGCTGCTGGCGGGTGACGTTTGTCCACTCGACGACACGACACGAGATTATCTAGACAACGACACGAGCTTATGTGGACAGTGTCTCTCTTTTTTTTTTATTTTCGTGTTAAGGATACACAATATGTTGTTTTGCAGGTATGGAAGCGGTACTAGTCTGGTTGCCCTTCGTGGTTAGCAGCACGAGGCAGCAATAGGCGACGATCCCCTCCACGATGGAGCTGAACTCGGCGTGGGCGACGTAGCACCCCACGCCACGCTCCGGAGGCACCCACCCGGCCGGTGTGCACCAGTCCTCTCGCTGCTGACACCCGCTTCTCCGATCCGTCCGGGGAGTTGAGCACGGCGAAGAATGGGCGGCCGGTAGCCTCGAGGCCCAGGAGGAGCACTCTGCCAGGCGATAGGAATGTCTCGCTGCCGAACGACGGCGGTTCCGTCCGGGAACGCGGACATCCAGGTGGGCCAGCGCTCGTCCAGCTCCCCCTACGGCGGATCCCCAGCGCCAGCGGTCCCGCGCGCCACAAGCATGTTAACAGCAGAGGAGGAGAATTGGAGGATTGGAGCTTGGGGAAGAAGCACAGTATGCCTTTACTTGCATAAGGGTTCATTACAACTTAGTTCATGCCCTCTCACGATCGGCTAGCAGCCGGTTAATACAAGTTGCGCAACATACGCTAGTCACTACGCGCGGGTTCCTAGTCTTGGGCCGCGCCGACTTCTTCCTTCCTGTCTCGTTCGGTATCGTCTCTGTTGCTGGACCAGGGACAGTAGCCTGAGCCGGGTCTTCAGCTGCAGCGCTAACATCCCCCTCCCCTTGCGTGCCTGGATCATCCCAAAGACTGGCGCGAGGGAATTGTTGATGTAGGTAGTCGAGATCCTGCCAGGTGGCCAACGAGATCGGCAGGTGAGACCACTGAATCAGACCTTGACGAACGAGGTGCGCACCTTTCTGGAGCTGGCGATGTTGGAGGACGAGCACAGGAATGCTCCAGAGTGCCGACGGCGGAGGCGGAGCCGGAGTAATCTCATGACGAGCGGCGACAACTTTCTTCAACTAAGAGACGTGAAAGACTGGATGAATGGCCAATGATGCCGGAAGATCGAGGCGATACACCACTGTGCCAACCCGACTGAGAACATTGAAGGGGCCGAAAAACTTGAATGCCAACTTCTGACTGCTGCGATCAGCTAGAGACGACTGCACATACGGTTGCAACTTCAGAAAAACCCAATCATCAATATTGAAGTGACGTTCTGAGCGTTTGCCATCCGCATGCTTTTTCATGCGCTGTTTAGCTCGGAGTAGATGCTGACGAATGACCTCAGACATCAGAGAACGATCCTGTAACCAACTGGTCAGATCGGTCACAGGTTGCTCATATACCAGGCTGACACCAAACTAGGTAGGAGCGTAACCATAGAGGACCTCAAACGGGGAGCAACCGTGGGCTGAATGCATACTGGTATTATACCAAAACTCAGCTAAGTCCAGCCATTGATGCCACTGTCGTGGGCACGCATGCACGAAACAACGTAAGAAGGTTTCCAGACATTGATTGACGTGCTCTGTCTGTCCATCAGACTGAGGATGATACATTGTGCTCATGCGGAGTTCCACCTTGGCCAACGAGAAAAGTTCAGTCCACAGCTTGCTTGTAAAGATCTTGTCACGATCTGAGATGAGCGCAGACGACATACCGTGTAAACGATAGACTTGTGAGAAAAAAGAGCTTAGCCACCCAGCAGCAATAAATGGGTGTCGAAGTCCCAAGAAGTGAGCGTATTTGGAAAATAGATCCACGACCACGAGAATGCAGTTGTAGTCTTCAGACTGTGGTAGACCTTCGACAAAATCCATAGAAACAACCTTCCAAGCTCTGTCAGGTACGGGCATGGGTTGAAGAAGACCGGGTAAACGTGAGCGATAGGCTTAGCTTGTTGACAGATATGACAAGCCGAAACAAAATCGGTGACAGCGGCCTTCGAAGCTGGTGAACACGACGCTGAACCAGGCCACTGCGCCGCGGCGGCCCACGGGGTGGCAAAGTCGAGTAGCACGGCGTCCGGGCGGAGCTCTGCCAGTAGCGCGCGCGGCCACCTGGGGCCTGGCGGCGTACGTCCAGCGCGGCCGGCCTTGAGCATGCAGCTCGGCGCCCAGCGGCCCAGGTGCAGCGGCACGATGGCCACCCCGCCGGAGAACGATGACGGCGGTGGAGACAGCATGGCCTGGACTGGACGCGCGGCCGTGACGCGAACGGAGGAGGAGGAGGAGGAGGAGGAGGCCAGCAGCCTCCGCGCTAGCTAGCTGCGCGCGAACGGGACGAGATGTGGCCGAAGGCGAGCCACGGGAGCATCAACACGTGCATGGTCGCGGTGGCCTCGTCCTCCGGCCGCCATAGTGGTGTCCAATACTCCGATCCTGTCGATCTGTAGGTGATCGCCGGCCGGTCCACCAACTCCCTCGTCGCGTCAGACCCGGTGGGCAAGGTGCTGCGTCGCGGGCCTTCGTCGACAGCCACCACTTCCTAGCGGCGGCGAAGCCGAAGCGGCCAACCAAGTTGGCCGACGGCGCCGACGCACCACTGGAACCTGTTCCGGGGCCACAACGGCCGCTTCCCCTGCCGCGAGTGCCCGAGGGTCATCGGCGCCAAGCCCTGCCGCGGCCTCGTTCTCCTTGGCCAGCGGTGCACGCGCACCTACTCCGTATGCAACCCTTCCACCGGCGGCCGCCTCCGCCTGCCTCACGGGGTACCCCTACCTCAAGAGCTGGGCGGGGATCGGCTTCCACGAGCCCACCGGCGAGTTCAAAGTGGTTGTGATCGCCAGGCCCACGTACGGACTTCCTGCCGAACCGATGCGAGGTCCTCACCGTCGGCGACGGAAGCTCTAACATCCCCGACTCCTTCTTCGTCCAAAACATGGACCCTGTCTTCGCCAATGGCTGCCTCCACTGGGTGCTCCGCGGCGCGTCACGCGTCTCCGAGAATCACGGCGATGTCCTCGCCGGCGAGTCCTTCCGTAGAGTGCCTCTGCCGCCGTTCACCAAAGACGACGTCCGCATATGCTTCGTCAACGACACGAATCCCTACACCGAGAACCCGCGGAAGCCGAGGTACATAGACTGCACGACGCCGACGGGACCCGTCCTCGCGGAGCTCGAGGGACGCCTCTGCATGCTGCGCGACCTCCGCCACTGCGACGACATGCATGGACTCCACTGGAGGCTCGACGACGGCTACGACGGCGATTATATTGGTCCCTGAGTTACCGTGTCGACCTGGCCAAGCACGCCGCGGAACGGCTGATGACGACGTGGTTCGTCGTGCCGCTGTGCTACCTCGCCGGCGGCGGCGACGGTGACGACGACGACTCCTCGGCCGATCAGATCATGCTCGCAACCACTAACAGGAGGTCCGGCCACGTGTATGATCCCAGGAACCGTACGCTTGAAACCGTGGTTTCTGTGGTCGATGCTGATGAAGCTACGACAACAAATCCAGAAAAACGCGAGAATTTTACTGAGTTTCAGCAGGAATCCGAATCCCCATTTTTTCCATATGTGACCGTAGTAGCGAGGATTTGCCGAGTTCAAAATATTTCCTACGCCTCGTGATGTTCCAGTCCATCTAGATCGAAGGCATGGAATACGGCAATAGTGACTTCCAAATATTGGATCTGTAAATGACAATATTATATGTATATGATTGGGCTTTAGAATGACACCGTTGCTTCTTATTAGACTTTTGAAAGGATATTGTACACATGTCTGCCTCAAATTCCTCTGCATTTTATTATTTTGTGAAACCTACAAATAAACTGTTTCTGACAGGTTATTGTCAGACCTGCATCGGCCACACAATATCTAGGGGGTCAGGGCACTCACAAGAAGGAATATGGGTTTCAGAGTTACTCTGTCTTCAGAATACTGTACCTGTGCATGGAAGTAAGAGGCGTTTAAGATTCAGAGGTTAAATTAAAATGGACACACAAGAACGGGGGAGCTGACCATGGAGCTCGGTGACTTGCCTCAAACGGCTGCACTTGCTGTTTTGTGCCCTTCAGATTTTCTTTTTCTGAACAAAAAAAACTCCTATAACATTTCTCTGATGCAATGCCATGTAGCGGGTGCTGAGCAGCTGCATATATGCCAGCATGCATGGATGAAGTGTTGTAATCTGTAGTGATAACGAAGCTTTGTTTCTCAGTTTTCATTGTCACACTACTGTTACTGTGATGCATGGCCCCTGTGTCCCTCATGGATGCAGATTGTTCCTGCTGGTCGACTTTGCATTGATCCATCTGTAGACTGCAGGCCTTCAGAAGAAAGACTACCGCTACTGAACCAACATGCCACACAACCAGCAACCACATATTCCCATATCATTCAAAAAAAAAAAACTACGTACCACATATTCGTAAACCTTAGCTACCACAACACGGAGAGAGAGTGATAGCCGTAGCCTTATATACGCTAACAAACATGGAAAAAACTTGCAGCATCAGATGCTAGCTGAGCTATATATAGAGCCAGCCAGGCAAGTCTGTTGAAGCACATCGCCGGTGACTGGGCGCGCCCCATCCAAGGCCGGCGATGTGTTGTCATTGTTAGACGGAAACCGCCGGCACGGCAGGCGTCAGCCGTCGCCGATCAGCGGCGACAGGAGAAGCTGTGCGCGAGGGAGCATGTCAGTGTAGCAGCAGTCAGCAGGGGGAGGCGAGGCGATATGATTGGTCAAAGGAAGAACAGCAACGGAAGAAGCGGGGGATGGAAAGAAATGGCAAAGCAGAAGCGTTGCAGGCCGAGAAACGAGAAGGACAAGCAAGCCCAGCCAGCGATACTCATACTTAGGCCCTCAATGGGTATCCATGAGCTTGGCCCACGGAAATGGGCTCAGGAGCTAGTATTACACACCGCGTCCCGTCCAATATTTTAAAAATAAAATCTATCCGAATCTTGATTCTTGATGTGCACTTGATCTATGATATGTTTTTAAATCTAGGAGCTCCAAATATGAAATACTTAAACACCTTTGCTGATCTTCAGTCGCTTGAGCTCTCAGGCGACGCGTAGATAGCCCTATTAGCTGCTTTGCTAGCTGTCCAAGTTGATGGAAATAGATACAGAACGGATGACCACTGCATGTCGCCTGATCTTTTTTGCAAAATTCAGGCACCTGTGAAATAGCAACTCCCATAATTAAAATATTAATGGGCACTAGTTTTATGATAGAGTATTATGGACATGAAACTTCGCATAAAGAAAAGGAAAAAAAAAACGTGAGAACATACAACTGCACACCAGCACGGTGATCACAAGGTCAATCAACCGGAGGCGCCGCCGACGAGGTCCCTGAGCTGCCGGACGAAATCGTCTGCAAACTTTGTCTGCACGACGTCGGCCCACTTCCGAGCGTCTCCTCCCCCTCCGTCCGCCACCGCCGCGGCGACCGCGTCGCACACGTCCTGGCGCCCGAACCAGCCAGCCGTCCTCGTCGCGCCGCGCCACCTCGACGCCCACGTGGAGGTCGCACGCGAACAGCGCCGCGTTGAAAAACTGGTCACCCTTCATGGGCAGCAGCACGAGGCGGCAGGCGGCGACGAGCTCCTCTACGACGGAGCTGAACTCGGCGTGGGTGACGTAGCACCCCACGCTGCGGTGGCGCAGGATGTGCTGCTGCTGCACCCACCCGGTGTGCACCAGTCCTCTCCTCGACACCCTCTCCGCGAAGCCCGCTGCGAGTACGGAGACGTGGTGACGACGACCGACGTAGGCCCTTGCGATGGCGGGGACGACGCTGAAGTGGAGCGATTTGACGGCAAGCGCCGCGGCGTCCTCGGAGGCCCACGGGGTGGTGAAGTCGAGCAGCACGGCGTCTGGGCGGAGCTCGGCTAGCAGCGTGGCCACCTGAGGTTGGGTGGCGTCCAGCGCGACCTTGAGCAGCTCGGCGCCGCCGTCGGGCGAGAGGTCGGTCGTGCTCGGGAAGCCCCGGTACGTGTGGTAGGCCTAGCGGCACGACGGTCACTTCGCCGGTGGCGGACGAGGCCGAGGACAGCATGGCCTCGACGCGCGGGACGTTCCCGGCGGCGGTGAGGAACGTGACGCGGACGGAGGAGACGATGTGGCCGAAGGCGAGCCACGGGAGCATCAACACGTGCATGGGCGCGGCGGCGTCGCGGTTGCCTCCTCCGCCGGCCGCCATAGTGGTGCCCAATACTGCGATCCTGTGTGAGCCTTGTCCGATCCTGCAGGCTGGCTGCCCAACGCAAGCCCAGCCCGATCCACGCCTCGTGTTGTTCCGACTTCCGTCACCACAGCACACACCTGACCGGTCGGACCGGCTCCCGAGCCCAACCACGCAGTGGCCCATGTGAGCCTTGTCCACCAATCCCCTCCCTTGATTTGATGGTGTCAAATAATGAAAATACTTTAGCAGAATAAAAATCACGTATAACCACTTGGCGTCTTAGAAAAAAACCTACTATATATTTTTCTTCATGGTGTCGGTCAAATGAAGATATTTTTATATGACAATTATAGTTTTCGATAGGCTCGATGAGATCTACTCCTTTTGTCGCACAATACATGTCGTGTCATAAAGGAAGACATTTTAGCTTTCTATAGGTAAGAATTTCTAGAAAGGAGTACATTTAGTTTTTTATTTAATTTATTTCTCAAGTCACTGGTCCAATGCTTATAACGTTGAAATACTAGCTGCCCGTGATTGATTAAATTTGCTAGTTTGTGCTGAATCGTAATGTAATACTTAGGTTGGGATTGCTTAACCCATATGCATACATGTATCATGCATATACTTATGTCCCTTAAACACCGATAGTTTATTATGTAGTAAGTACGTACAGTAAATAATAGCATGTTTTTTGTTCGACTTGTAGTTTGATCAAATACAAAACTGACATGTTACGCTAATGTGGCTGGTACTGTACAGGAGAGGAGAGAAAGTGGTGGCAACTCCCGCGCGGTCCACGTGGCGGCGTCACTGTCCTTCCAATGTCCGCTGGCTGACGTCCGCCTCCGGTCATTCCGCACTGCTGCAGAGCTTTGCTTGACTAGCAGGAACGGCCGATGGGTGCGGCGGCGCCCCACGCGATGGAATGGATGCGACCGCGGCGCGGACTTCACGTACTGTACGTGTATTGGTGACCGACCAGATCGCGCGCGGCGGCACCGGTGCGTGCGATGGGCAGCAGTGCCCAGTGGGCCTGGGCCGCGTCATCACATCACACATCAGGTAGCCGCCCAACCAATCCGGCGATTTTGTTTTGCCCTTTGCCTGCCTGCATGCATCTACTGTACGAATTCAGAATTGAATTGATGAATGTGTTACCGGTGAGTCGGTGGGGTGACCGAAATTGGAATCCGTACTGTGCGTGTTTGGCTCCACCTCTACCGTAGTAGTAGTAGCAGCAGGTAGGAGTAGCTTCCATGCATGTCTTCGACCACTCATATAATGGTTTTATCTTCTCAATCAATACATGATTCACTTATCTATCTTACAACATTCATTTATTGGTTATTGTGTATTGTAAGCTTACAACCTACCTCTCCTCTCTCCTTCACCTCAGTATTTAACCTCTCCTCTCTCCTTCACCTCAGTATTTAGCATTCTTGCAGCCAATCTCTAAGTTATACTCCGTTCTACGTTCAAGCTAGCAACTTTTGGCTCTGACCAACAACAAACCCTACCTGTTTTGAAATATTCTTTGACACATGCATAGACGCCCCATTCTAGTTTCTGAGCGCAAACCTCTACCACACACAGAGGCTTGTAACTCAGTGAGAGGGGTTGTGCGTCACAGACTTGGGCTTTGGAAACGCAGGACACGTGAGGAGGGTATTTTCCACAATGCCGGCCAAAAAATCGTCCTGTCGGGCCTTTAAACACTGGTCACGAGGGATGTCCTTTAGAGGTTTGACCAACAAGTCTAGCAACTCATAACATATATATATATATATATATATATATATATATATATATATATATATATATATATATATATATATATATTATTAAATTTATCTCAATTCACATGTGGTAGGGTGAAATTTGATGATAGCAATTTGAATACATGTATACAAAGACATAAACGTGTGTGTGCGCTGTATAATTCGGGAGAAGAAAAAGAAGCTAACTGATTTTGGCATGCTAGCTAGCCATCTTGGACCATTATTAGACCTCTAGCACTAGTGAACATGTGTACTCCGGCCGTACCATGTAAATTTGAAAAAGAAAAACTATTACAGTAGTCTTTAGGCATGCTAGAGTCCTCTTGCCTCTTGGACCATGCATGTGACGGCCTACCATAGCCTACAGAAGGGCTATCCTCTGCGCTCTCCCGCTTCAAGAAATTCCTTGGGTTGCTGATGATCGAGACTCTTCTGTGCATTGGGTGCACCTGTTTGGCTCTTGCTGTGCCTACTGTATTGCGCTGGGTATAGTATAGTAGTGTTCAATATTTTGGTTGCGTTGACAGCAGCACGCCGGATTGGTACGTTCCGTTGATATTGTTATGAAACCCACGTGACGTCACGTTGAAGGCGTGCGTGCCGGGGAAGGGGATGATTGCCTCCTCACGAGCCGACGCATCGATCCGTCGGAGGCCCAGTTAGGCCCAATCACATTCAGATTCAGTGCAGCCATGTACAGTATACTACACCTACGATTATACAGACAGGTATAGAGAGAGAGAGATGGCTTCGAAGCAAGCAAATCCATAGAAATAAAAAGTAATCATCAGGCGGACCCACGTGGCTAATGATTCAGTGCTCCCAGAAAACATGGCCTTGGACTACCGTCGGGAACTAGTTGATCTGTTCATCCAGTCATTCATTCCCAAATGGCCAACCAAATCCCGTCCGTCCTCCACTTTTTTGACCTACGGAGTGGGACTCCTACTGTAGCACACTGCCACTGTCACTCTGCATAGCAGCCGTAGCATCAAACTGTGTAGTAGCCTTGTGCCCTTTCTTCACTTGCCCTTGCTTTAGCTGGAGCATCCATGATCCATCCTACTGCTGCTCCCGAACAGAGATAGAGAGAGCCTCGCGGGAGGGAACGGAAAAGTCCAGTCCATGCGATGCGAGTTCAGAGTTTCAGACGACCAAAACAGCAGCAGCAAGCCACAAGAGTCAACAACTAGCAAAGCAACACACACACACACACACACATCCCAAGCAAGCTCATCATGATGGCAGTGGCACGATGACTGCCGCAAAGCACAAGGCTCGGCCGGAAATCTAGCTCCATTAGTTTAAGCCCAATTCTGAGGACTGCCCATGTCTGGAACGCAGAGATGCATGTCTACCACCCCCTTCTTGCTGCTGCTGCGTGTTCTTTTTTTTTTCCTCCCCTCGAAACTGAATCGATCCTTGCGTAATTGATTCCTGTACGAGTTTTCTGTGTTTTATTACATTATTGTTAAACAAAGCTTTTAGTACTACTACTACTACTGCTAGTGACGCTAATCCATGGCACGGCACGGCGGCATGTCGACTGATGACTGATCCGGTCCGGAGAACGAAGGTGCGAGCTAGCAGGGATTGGGGTGGGATATTCTAGTCTAGCTAATCCGTGGCGTGATCATGGGTGTTGTCGTCGCTGATGCTGCCCACAGAGCGGTGCTGAGTGATTGGGCGCCCTGATACGGGAGCAGCAGCGCGTGCAGCACTGAGGGAAGAATAGATCCGCCATGCGCGACAAACAGCACCGAATCTCAAGTAATTAAGCAAGCCAGCGATCATGCACTGCATTGCATACCGAAAAGAAAGGGAAAATGTCGGCCGTACTCAGCAGCCTGGCTGGCTGATTGGTTAGTAGTATAGTCCACTAATAAAATACTACAGTAAGATGCATTATTCAGACAGATGCTAAACTAATGGCGATGAAGCAAAACGAGTCAAATAGTCAATCGAGGCTCAAAAGTTCAGATCGAGCTCAAAAGGTCATCCTTTTATAAACTCCACTGGGAATCTGTACTGTACTGTTATGTAGTCAGTCTAGTCTAGGACCATTGCTGCTGCTATGGCTGTGGCTGTGGGTCATACCATATTACCATACTACATATACACCCTGTACCACAGTACAAGTGGAGGAAGGAGGGAGAGCGAGGGGTTTACTGTTACTGTACTGACTACTGTATATTCTTTGGTATTCTACTAGGAGCATGCCCGATTCTTTACCCACATCAATAATGTGAGTGCAGGGGGTGCAGGAGAAAGCACTGCAACGCCATGCATGGCCGAATTAAAAACCGCGGCGAGGGGCAGCTGCCTGCACTACTAAACTGCACTGGCCTCCCTCCGGCCTCCTGCTGCTGTTGCTCTCGCTCTCACTCGGCAGTGAGTGAGCATGGACCACTGCCGTCGCCATCGTAGCCATCAACACCACTCACCCGCCTGCCATATCATCATGGTCGCCACTCGCCACGGCCCGGCTCCGTTGCCGTTGCTGCAGCCAGCATTATCACCACCATGGTGGCACCGTGTCCATTGTCCATGCCCTCTCATCTCATCAGTGTGCCTCTGTGTACAGTGTACCATTCATTCATTGTCTCTCTCACACCAATGCAGGCAGGCGCGGAGATAAAGGCCGTTGCGCCGCTATAGTTGACAACGTTGCATTCCACTACCATGCCAAGGTGTGGTGTGGAGAAGAAGCTCTACCATACCCATCCCTGATCCCTGCATCATGCATTCCATTTCCATTTCCATTCCACAGACCCAAAGCAGCACAAGAAAAGTCATACACATAGAGAGATAGACAATAGCATGGCATTGCATTTAACCTTGTTTTTGCACATTGTTCATTCATTCATCCTACCATCATCATCACATTATGGAGCAAGCAAGAAAGAAACAAAGGGAAAGGAAGCCATCAGATAGCATCACCTCCATAGTCCATCCATGCTCCTTCAGCTCACAGCTATAAAATCAAGCGCCATCATCATCTCTTAATTATCACCACTATCATCTCTTACTACTATACCTACCTTCCTATCCAAGGAAGCTGCTCTCACTTCTTTTTTTTTGTTCAGAGAAAGAAAAAAAGTAAAGGTGAAAATAAACTAGAAGAAAAAGAGAAGAGGGGGGGGGGGGGGGGGGGGGGGGGAGGGGAATTTTTAAAAGGGAAATGTGGGGCGGTTATGACTGGGTACTAGCTACTGTATACCGAACTCTTCCATCCACGCCACGCATGACGATCACCTCCGACGACGACCTCAGCTCTCCTCCTTCTCCTTCTGGTTGGCTGCTGGTTCATTCTTCTTCTCCGGAGAGCATCAGCATCAGGCCGCCGCCATGCCAGCGACGTCACCTCACATCACCGAGCACCCGTTGGGGTTCTCATCACTAAAGTAGTTATCATGAGGGTGACGCTGCGGTGGCATGTAGTAGTACGGTGACGGCGGCGGGTACTGCGGCATCACCGGGCGCCCGTACCCGTACCCGCTCGCCTCCGGCGCCGGCGGATACCCCTGCTGGGCATGGCCATGGTGGGCGTGGGCGTGGCCATGGTGCGCGGCGTGGTGAGGATGGCCGCCGTGCCCGTTCAGCAGCATCTGCTGCTGTTGCTGCTGCATCATGGCGGCAATGTGCTGCTGCTGTTGCTGCATCACGACGGCCATCTTCTGCTGTTGCTGTGGTGGGAACTGCGACATTGCCAGCATCTCCGCACCGGCTGGCATGTTGCTCCCTGGAAAGAACCCAGCAGGAGGCTGGTTACCGCCGCCACCCGGCATACCGTGCGCGGCGGTGGCTCCCCCGCCGGCGCCGCCACCCATCGGCATGCCACCAGCCGCCGGCTTGCCGCCGTGCGCGGCGCCACCGGAGCCGGAGCCGCCCATGTTGGGGAGGCCCATCGGCGGCATCCCCTGCATGCCGCCAGCTGGTTTGCCGCCGCCCGGCTGCATGCCGGGTCCACCCACGTGAGGGTGGCCCATCGGCGGCATGCCGCCGCGCATCTGGCCCATGCCGGGGAAACCGGCGCCGCCGCCTGGGCCCATCATGTGGGGGTGGGGTGGCCTCATCATGCCGGCCCCCGGATGTGGCGACGGCGCGCCGCCCATCATTGGCCCACCGCCACCACCCTTCTTGGCCTGACCAGCAGGCTGGTTACCGCCGCCGCCGTTCTTGGCCCCGCCGCCCTTCTTGCCGCCACCACCACCGTTGGCTGGTGGCATGCCCATAGGCGGCCTCATCATCATGGCGGGGTCGTCGTCGACGAGGCCGCCGTCATCCTCGAACTCGACGTCTTCCATCTCGTCGAACTCGTCGTCGAACCCGCTGCTGTCTTCCCCGAACTCATCTCCCCCCTCGGGGAGGTCGAACTTCACGGTCCTGGGGTCCTTGGCCGCTGCCGCCGCCTGCGCCTGCCCTGCCGCCGCCGGGAACGGCATCGGCATCTGCTGCGGCGGAGGGAAGTTGATTCCCCTCATCTGCATCATCTGCTGCAGCTGCTGCGGCGTCGGCTGCTGCTGCGCCTGCGCCTGCGCCTGTGGCGGTGGCGCCACCATCTTCGCCTCCTTCGCCGCGCCACCACCACCCTCGGCCAGCTGCTGCTGTCCCTGGCCCTTGGCACCAGCCTCCTTGGCCTGGTGCTGCTGCTGCTGCTTCTGGCCCTTGGCCTGCTGCTGGGCCTTGTCCCCAGCGTCCTTGGGCTGCTGCTGGGCCTTCCCACCACCAGCACCGCCGGCGGCGGCGCCACTCAGCCTCAGGTTCTCCAGCTGCACCTCCACAGGCGTACCAGGCTCCTCGCCCCACACCCGCACCGGCTTCCCGGCCTTCTTGAGCTTAGTGATGACGGTCTCAGGGTCCATGAGACCAGTGACCGTCACCTTGCCCAGCGCCGCATTGACGCTGCTCTGGTACACCCCTGCACGAACGACAAAAACCATTGCAGCGCATTCAGAAGAAACCGAAAGAGGAGGGGGGGAAAAGTTATTTTTGGAATGGACAGAGGAACTGTCCATGGTTTCTGTCTGTCACGGAGAAGAACAGACTACAGAGCAGCCTCTCCAGCTGAACTGAACACACACGCACCCCTCTGATCTCATCTCACTAGCAGCAGCAGCAGCCGGCAGGGAAGAAGACGATCGGCCACGAAAGAACGGAAACGAAAACAAAAAAGCAAGCAATTCGCGGGGTTGAAAAGATCGGTGTTACTCCAGCAACTTACCATCGACCTTCTGAACGATCTTCTTCACCTTTTTCAGACATCCGTCGCAGTGGATGCTCACTTTCAGCTCCAGGGTCTGTGAACAGACAAACAGAGATGGAAAAAAAAACGTCAGGAAACGGATTAGAAGAAGACAGACGACATGCAGGGCGGAAGAAACGACAGGTGATGCATGGAATGCGTGTGATGTGAATTGAAGTGCTTGAGTTGGGAAGAACTGAAAGAAGCAATCAAGCAAGAGAGACAGGCATGCAAACAAACAAATTAAAACTCACCTGAACCTTAAGGGTCTCCTCGCGACTCATGCTTGCCGACTCGTCACACGCTCCTCCGCAGCAGCTAGCCTCCGATGGAAGAAGACCTTCAGATCTGGTACGTGAGAGCACTGAAATCAGGGAGGGAGGGGGAAGAAGAACAGGGACGGGACGGCATGCGAAGGGAGGAGCATTCCTTCGTCTCGTCTGCCTCTCCTCGACTCCACTCCACTCTCGGCGGAGAGAGGAGAGAGAGAGAGGGAGGAGAACAGAGGATCAGTGGCTCAAATAGGCAAACTTTCGCGGTAAAATACTGTCACTTCACACTCTCCCTCACACACACAGGGAATGAATTGAATAAAATCTAGAGAGACGCACGAGCACGAGGCTTGCTTAACAGCAGGCCAGGCCCTCGCTTGTGTTGTGTCTGAGCAGGAAAACCAAGACTAACCAAACCAAGAACCAAGAGCAAGGCTGTTAGGCGAGCCCCTATAGAGTACAGTCAGTCGGCACCCGGCAGCGTGGTCCAGGACCAGGATCCAGGAGAGACAAAAAAAAAGAAAAAAGAAAGAAAGATGCGAGGTAGCAGGAGGAGGAGGAGAGAGAGACTCTCGTCTCCTGGATCCTGACTGACTACCCCCACCTCTGACCTTTCTCTCTCTCCTATGACTGACTGACTGACTGAATCTACTACTACTATACAAAGAAAGCTTAAGCACATGGAGGAAATGAGTGGAGTGGAGTCCATGCGTACCTTCTTTTATTCCGCTCCTCCTTGAGTTTGGTGGTCTCCTTAGAAGCAGATCGAAGCAGGAACAGAAGGAAAGGCCTTTTGGCTTTCTTCTTTCTTCTTCTCGAGAAGGAGATCGAAGGCTGTTCTGTTCTCAGATGAGATGGTGTTGTGTGGGGAAGATCACTGTCCCAAAGCGCGATTTAAATAGGCTCTGACACGCCGGTTATTTTCCTGTATTTTCTTTTCATAATTCTAGTTTTAGAAATAGGTCCCTAGATTAATTCCACCCGGATGGTAATTATTGCCATACATAAGATTTTAGAGAAAATGACAACTATTAGTATGAGAAAAGGAAAAAATATAGTGTTTATCGCGTTGTTAAATCATGGTGTATACAAACCAAGCTATGGAAGAAAATGATCCTTTTTTTAGCGGGAGAAGTCGCGGAACAGAGGTCGCGTCACCTCTGCGAGCGCGGGAGCTCCACCTGATGAGCTAGCCGTTCCAGAAGAGGACCTATGTTGTATCAACACGTGTTTCGCTTAGAGACGTAGCGGAACCGAAGCTAGGGTTGTAAGAAAATTCCCGCCAAAGAGGGTCTATATAATACCGTCGAGATGTTATATTTTGCATGGGAGACCATGCAACGTACGTACTGATGTCGTGTTAGGCAAGTTTGTTTGGCGGGCTAATCTAGTAACGCGTTTCTTTTGCTACATTTACTAATCCGATGTGTCGAGAGCACGTGGCGGGGATATGTTAGTTATCGTTACGATGTACTTCTACCTTCGGTTTTGCATGATCGAAGCGAAACGGTCTTCATAATAACTACGTCGGCCATGTTAGCTCTATGTCCCATAAAATTTACAAACTTAGCATAGCATACGTTAGACGCTCTCGTTATAAGTTGCGGTATACAACAAAGACCGTTCATGGATTTAGAGGCATAGGCATTTGCCTCGTGGGAACATAGTCATGTTCGCAATACGTCAGACATGTTAGCTTTATGCCCCGCAATGTTTCTAAAATTGACGGAACATATGTTAGATGCTCGCATTATAGAGTGTGTATACGACAACGAACGATCATGGATTCAATAACAGACATTTGTCGTGCGAAGACATAGCCGTTACCCTTCGATATCGAGGAGGATTATTTTTTCTTATATACGACAATGAGCGATCAATGCCGTTAGACATGTCATTCATTTTAATGGAAAACGTACATAAAACCGACATAGAATATATGAACGTCATTTGTTCCACTTGTTATGTTATTTTTCGGAACATGAGAAATATTTTACATCTAAAAAAAGTGGACTAGCAAGCCGGATAAACTCTTCATATATGGAGTTTTTTTTAAAAAAACAATCCATTTTTTACTATGGTGGTGAGGGTGGACAGGTTAACAATTCAAGTGTTTGATTAGGAATAGTCCCATAAAACGAGGGCTTGGATGCAAAAGAAAATACAGGAGGCCACCGGATCCAGCCGCAGCACACAGCAACACACACATGATGACTCAACCCGCACAAAACCATGGTACTTAGCTACAATTCGGTACAGCTCTAACCATCGTCGTCGTCCTCTTGTGGCACGCCGTCTAGAGACGCCATGGCGTTACTCCTGTCCCTGCAGGACTGCAAGAGCCGATGCTTACGCAACACTAGAGACGCGACATCTCTTTGTCTATATCTCTATTTGTATATGTATCTCTACATCTCTATATCTTTATCTCTATCTTTCTAGCTCGCTGCGCAGGCTGCTCAAACCCGGCGGCCCGCCACGGTCCACTATAGCCCTTGCAGACCTCACGCCATCTGCTGCTAGCGGGCGCAACACGGCGTCCACCACTGCCCGCGTCAGTTTCAGTTTGTAGAAGAGGACGGTGGCCAGCACATTATAACTCACTCTTTAGTGATCAACTGATAATTATCGCGTCCACGCCATCATCAACTTGGTCTAAGATTCCTTTTTTCCCTTGTTTCTGTTAGTCTGTTACTGTCCTCTAGTGTTAGCAGTAGTAACTCTTCTTTAAGTACTTCCAAAATTTTCTGTTCTTCTGTTAGTATGTTAGTGTCTTCTAGTAGTAACTTTTTAATTTCTTCTATAGCGGCGCTTCACTACGTTTTGGCCACACAACAGCTCATACAAGAAAACAGGCGAAATGCATGAAAAAAAAAGCCAGACCATCAAAGTGCTGGCAGTCGCCATGGTTGCTGTTCTGTCCGGGACTACTCAAGGTCGTTGTTCATGCCAGTACGTGCATACATGCAGCGTCAAGTGCACAATGAGTTAGCACTCATCAGTAGATATTGGTAGAATTAACAGATACACAATTATGCGTTGATATCATCGATCGTATCACTAGAGGTATTATTCTATAGGAGGTACATTAATTAGTATTTTCCATCTATAAAAACAGATATTTTATTGTAGTGCCGCCTGTATATAAGATATGGCCATCTCTGAAACCATGGTATTTGAGTCATATATAAGCGTATCTTGGGGAAAAGATTTATAAATCAATCTACTACATTTATTGTTATGGCTATTGTATATTGTTGCTACTAGAGAGATATGGTCATCTGCAGGCAGGGTATTCAAGTCATACTAACATATCTTGGAGGAAATATTCATAAACCAATATATAAATCTACTACATTTATTTTTTTGGCTGCTAATGGCTCACTGCCAGTAGAGACGATAGACATACATATGGTCTGCGGCTATAGCTAGATGTAGTGACATCTATATAAAAATGGCTGGATATAATGATATCATATAATTAATGTCTCCAAGTTCTTTCTATATAAAATAGCAATGCAAAATGGAGTCTTTAAATAAGTAGGACTCCTAATATGTTTGTATATGATTGCAGACCTAGTATTTTCAATTCATACAAACTTACACACATACCTATGGAGACTTCACAAGCCAAACCACTACATTCATTGCCATCACTATTCATTAGTGATAGAACTGCATGGTTTATAGCTAGATTATTAATGTCATAAATGTCTTTATAAAGTGATAAAAATTATATAATCTAAAAAGCTATATACTTTAATCTCAAAAAAAGCTATATACATCCTTTTGAACAAAAAAAAAGAAAAGGATATGTTTAAAACTAAACATAAACATTTGTATTTTATCTACAATTTATTTATTGCTAATGTTAGAGATACATGTATATGGTCTGCTATAGCTAGATTGACATCAATGCGAAAACAGGGGTCCTTTAAATAACTAGGACTCCTAATATTTTTGTAGAAGTCATTAATATCTTAAAATGCTAAAACAATATATTCCAAAAAAAACAAATACTTTTTGGTGAAAAATGATATAAAAACCAAAACCTTTGTATTTTATCTATATAATTTATTGCTGATTCTATAGATAGTCATGCATGGTCTGCTGTAGCTAGACTGATATCATGGTATCTTCAAGTGCTACAAAAAAGATAGTGTAAATAAAGGTGGTTTATAAATTAGTAGAACTTATTTAGGAAAAAAAAATTCATAAATCAATCTACTATATTTATTTTATGGCTACATTATATGTTGTTGCCACTAGAGGTAGACGCGTGGTATAGTATGTTCTTCTAGCTAATAAGTCGTTGCCAATAGAGATAGACATACATGGTCTGCGGCTATAGCTAGATATAGTGATATGATGTCATAATTTCTCCAAGATCTATATATAAAATAATAGTGCAAAAATGAATAGGACCACTAATATGTTTGTGTATATGCTTGTAGATCTAATAATATTCCATTGATGCAAACTTACACAACTATGCTGGCCGTGTTTGCGTTTTACTACTATGCTATCTTTTCTTTTCCATCAAAAAACTACTACTAGAGATAAAAAAAAAACTACTACTATATTTTCTCCCAACTTCACAGCTCAGCGATAAAAAAAAAGTGCTGATAATTCGTTGAAAGCGCATGAGTAGTGGACAGCTGGAATTACTGCCAGTATTAGTATATACTCCTCCACACTTATAAAATAAGTTATTTTGGACAATCTTTGAGTCAAATATTAGGAATATAACTCATGCATAACTTTTAAGTTGTTGAATTTAAAAAATGAAAATCATATCAATAGATTTATCTTCAAAATACTTTTATGAAAAAAATACATATATTATATTTTAATAAGTATTTTTTAAAAAATAAACCGTCAAAGTTATGTTTTAGTGACATATACATATATTATATTTTAATAAGTATTTTTTAAAAAATAAACCGTCAAAGTTATGTTTTAGAGACGATGTCACTGTCCAAACAACTTATTCTATGACTACAGACATAGTATCTAGTAATACTGAGCTGTGATATCGTGACTTCCTTCCAGTATCTCCTAGCCAAGATTTTTATATTTAAAATATAGTCACCTTCCACTCAAGAAAAAATAATAATTCTATATTCAAATCAATCTATTTTTTTCAAGGTTGACTAAGTATATAAAAATGATATCAACATTTATATTTCCAATCAAGTTTACTACCACAAAATTAAATTTATTTTATGTTTAATCTAACATGTACACGGCATCATTAATACTAGTATCTTTTTATATAAAATTGATCAAGTTTAAAATCAGTCGACAACTTAAAAATTGAGAATTACATTCTTTATGACGGAGGGACTAAATAAAAAAACCCATATAACCCAACCCAACAAAACCAAACCAAACCAAATCAAATCTACGGAGTAAGCGCACCTTAATACAATACAATGATCTTTTTTTTTAAAAAAAAAGGTGATGATGCATGCATCTGGGTACAGCCACACAGTGTACTACAGTCTACAGGACAGGGAATAGCATAATTTGCAACTGCAGACACGGAAACACCTGGTGCTGGGCGATGACGTTAACGTGTCTGCCTGGCGCCGCTACACGACGCGCGGTACGTACGTTGCTCTAGTGTACTACGTAGCGGCAGACGATAGAGAGGAGTACAGTAGGACAGAGCATACGGTGTGTGTACTTGGGTTTTTGTACGTGAAATTGCCCTGCTCTGTACTTGGCTCTAGTTTTCAATAAACTGGTCCGACGTAGTACGCGTACACGTATGCTTTGTACGGTTGCGAGTAACTGGCCGGCCTCAGCTGTGTTGTGTATATATATATATATATCTTCCAAACGGTGACGTCCAGGTCCTGGTTGTAAAGGTTTTAGTCTTCGTTTTTTTATGGCCTTCCCGGACTCAAGAGGATGATGATGGGCTGCGTATCGTTTGGATCATATAATTAAGGATATTAAAAATTCAGTATCTCACTTGTCGTTTAAACTTATTAAAATCAAACTTATCAACTATAGTATAATGTTTTTATCGAACAAAAAAGTTTAAAACAACATCAGTTGACTTATCAACAGCAGAAACGATCAACCGAACAAGATTTCATTACATCTCAGGGATTTTAGAATATGTCTTTTACCATTCATTTAGCGTGAGGTTGGTTTTGGGTCAGGGTTATCCCCAATTTTTAGTTTGGTTGGAGAATGAAGGATGGGTTGAGGCCCCTAGAATACGAAGCCCACATACCACCCTATATTTGCTTTCTTCCTCCCCTGCTCGTAGGACTCCGATCTCCATGGCCATCTCTCACTCACCCGCACCCGCCGCCAAGCCACGACCTTTGCCCGCACAAAGTCGTGGTTTCCAAGCCACTATTTGTGGGATGAACATACCCAAACCAAACATTCCCAAAAATATGTCTAAACCTACTTCAACTCGTGAACCAAACACAATCTTAGTGCCCCTTTAGCAAGACTCCTACTCCCTCCGTCTCAAATCTAAAGACGCTGTAGACAGAAGCAAAAATACCACCGCACCCCTATTCTAGTAGTATATGTTCTCCTGTTTTTCTTGTCTGTAGTCATTGATGAGCTTGTTGCATGCTACGGAAAGTTGTTACATGCTACAAAGCTGCTGACTGCTGCTGATCAGACGTAGTGCCAGAGTCTAAAACGTCATTCTTAGTGAGACATTTTTCAAATGCTAAAACGACTTGTATACTGGAACATAGAGAGTACTTTGTAGATCCGTTTACGCAGCCACAAAACACTTGGCCGGAGCTGAAACCCTCGGCTCCAGCTCCTCTTCAACGTGTATAGAAGTGCTTCCCGATCTACCTTTGGTCGCTTCGTTTGGTGTGGCTCCTCCAACTCGGGTGCCAAAGCTCATATCAGAGCTAGAGTCGAAGCTACACTAAACACACTGGACCAGTCAAGAGTAGGTGCAGTGAAACAGATGGGCTGCTGTTTAGTGGGGCCCTAGCGTGTGGGGTACTCCGTACTAGGGTGGTGTGGATTTGGAGCATCCTGGTCTGGGCCACATGCATGGTACTCATCACATCAGCCTAGAAGTTGCTTCCATCAACTCTGCCTCTGCCTGATGGTAGGTTGCTGTAGGGAAAAGGTTGTGACAATCATGCATGCATTTTGGTTGAAATTGTGCTGTCTAACTGCTCATCACAGCTTTGGTCAATGGGCAACCCTTTTCAGGGAGCATCAGTACGTACTATCACAGGCTCGGCTCGTTGATCCATATTCTCTCCTCCCCCTTTGTTCCGTAGCAAAACTAATATGAACTTTGAGAGACTTTTCAGAAATATATATAGATAGATAGATATTCCCCCAGCTGTTTTGTTTGATGGGCCCATATAAACCAGGCAAACAAAAACCATCTCCTATTAGTCTGGCTAATCTAGATTATCACCACAAACAAGCACAACAGGTCGTAGCTTGTGGCCCAACCTGCTCCTATCCTAGTTGGGCTCGTTTGAACGAACCATCCACGTTCAGGCAAACAAACATGCTCGAAAGATCCATTCACCGTTCGTTGCCCAAAAAAAAAGAAAAAAGAAAAAAAGAAGAAGAAGATCGGTTCACCGTTTTTTTGGTTTAATTTATGGAGCGAACCAACATGTGACGGTCTGTTTTATATGCATAAAAGTGTTTGCTTTTAGCAAGCGGACGAACGATAAAAGTCACAATATATAGTACCTTCTTCGTTCCAATTTTTGAGTTATCTTCATTTTTTTTCTAGGTACACAGGATATTTTCATCTATGTGTCTTTTAGTTGGGACTTGGGAGTCTGAACCTGAATGAGAAATCTCAACCACCTGAAGTGAACAGGGTTCAGGACTCTGAACTATCATCATGATTCGAGGGACTTAGACAGAACATCATCCTTTGGCTTTTCAGGGGGCCGTGGCTGGTGGTTCAGGCCGGGTACGGTAAAGCGCAGAGTAGACGGCCGGCACTTCTCGAACACTAGCTAGCGACGACGATCGAGACCTGCAGCAGCTGAATTCGGAGACCCCTGCCACCATCACGGCATCACCTACTACTACCATACACGTACGTCCAAAGCTCCAAACTCCTTGTGTTGGAGCTGCGTACTGGTCTCACGTACGCCACTGCAGCAAAGTGGTCATTTGTCTCTGTTTGGCAATATATATATATGGATCCTGTTTGAGGAGATTCATTGAAGGCAGGTAGGGAACAGATTGGACATGATTTTAGCTAGTGGAGATTGAGTTTTTTTAAGCTCTAATATAAATATCTAACACATGAGCAACCTTATTACAATATCTCTTTTTTTGCAAACTTTATTACAAGATCTACTAACATACTTAAGCTCTCTTAGAACGTGTTTTTTTTTCTGTTTCTATCTTTTTCATGTGAAATTACTGCATTTCAAACAGACCCTAACACAAACTCCCTATAAGCAAGTTAGCCTAAGATCATTTATCTCTGACAAAACCGGAGCAAGGATGGACCGTTGCATTCAGCTCCATCTTTTCCCACACCTGAACAAAACAATCGATCTCCAGACAATCCGTTTCCAGGTGAACCCGCTGCATTCCGAATTGTCTTTGCCAATCTCGATCGCCGCGTCTCCCGGCCCATGCCTGCACGTCAAGGATGTTCGATCTCATACCATTTCGCTTGTCGGCACTTTTCTAGCTAGGTTCAGGGTGTTGTTGCTGCAGCAGCTTCCATGCATGCAAAGGTGCAGTGGTAGGCATGCTTTGGCCTCATCATTTTGTAGAGGAACATGCATGGTCCTGCAGTGTGCAGAGGACGATGACCGTACCTGCACTGCATCTTTTGTACGTTAAACTGAACTCACTCAGCTCATATATTGGATCCCTGCTTAGACAAGTCACACTTATATAGGATCATCCCACCTTAATTAGGTCCATGTGTATACTGAGATCTCACGGTGCAGCTAGCTTCGAAAAGTGAATTGAAACCTCGTGATACACGTAATGTGCGTGCATGAAGGTGACAATCTCAGTTTGTTGCCAAATGATGTACTTACCGAGGGATGGAAGAGGAGTGGGTGACAGAACAATAAACTGGCGAAAGAGTGAGAGGCGTAAGATTTTTTTTACTACTTATAATGTTATATTAGGTATATATAGATTAGACTAGATGAAGTTTTTTTACTGATAAGTACTTTTTGAGTATGTTATCTGTCACTACACCACAACGCTAAAATAGCATCGGGCCTCTGTTGCTAAAGATTAAAATTAGTGTTGGACGGCCCGTTGCTAAAGATGACCCACGGACCGTCTATAAGCATGCATTTTTAATTGCTAACGATAATATCAATTCGTTTAAGTAATTCCATATAAATTAAGTAGCTATTAGTAGCGAACTAAGCATCTTCAATAACATGGAAAAATTGACTTGCTAAATTTTATGGTTTGACAAGTTGCTAAATTATTTGGCAAGTGGAAAAAAACCACTCTCTCCAACAATTTGCTATTCCAACTTGCCAAACTTTTGAAAAAAAAAAGAAAAGGAAAGGTGGGAGACTCATAATAAGTTGGAAAAATAGCAAGTTCGTTTGAGGAGTTGTTAGAGAGGGAATTTTGTGATTTTGCCAAATTTATAAGGATAATAAGTTGTTTTAAGGAGTTGTTGGAGATGTTCTTAGTGTAGCCAAGTGGCAGATTAATTAGATTTTTGTTTTCCAGAAAATAAAGTTTATCCACTCAGCACTCAGGTTTATTTAAGTACTACACTTGGGTGAAGTGTTTATATTTTTCTAAATTTTATTTTAAGAAAGAGACATCGTTGTTGTTGTTTTAGTAGTACAACGTACTATCAAGTACTCGTACCAATCTCTGGAAGGTGTTTTTTTTTTTTTTTGAGAATGGAAGGTGCGACAAGCGAAATGGTATAACACCATGTGTGTTTGTGTTCAAATGTAACGCTGTTGGTTTCATGTGTGGATCCATGCTGGGCCTGGCCCTGTCATTTTCCAATTATAGTTTGGGCCATTTTGTTTGTATTCGCGTTCTCCTCTCGTTATCGTGGGCCTATGCATGTGTACGTTACTCGCGCGTCGTATCAAATCAAGTCCCCAACTCGAATAAGTGGGCCTTGTAATGCACAGGGGATTAGTACGTACGTACCTACCTCTACTTTACCCATAAGAGAGACTACGCCGACGCAATCATTTTGCAGACACAACACACAAGACGTTAACGTGGACATACCTAACTCATCCATCAGAAGACAGAACAGAATCATAGTCATAGTCATATCATCGCGGTCAAAAAAAAAAACACCACACCCATGCATGTGTTGCTATAAAAAAACATCGTCTTTATACTCATAATAAGTAAACTGATAACCAATAAACAAAACTATGCCGCTAAATATATAATATTTGTGACTATAAATTCAAATTCAAACAGATAGGGAAAGCATGAAACTTGTATAGCTAGATTGGCTTCAACTTAAAATGAACCGAATTATAATGATTGTGCTGTATAGTTTTTGTAAGGCTGGTTGTTTCTTTATAATTTCTCTAAAAAGAGAGGAAAAAATTAAATTTTAATTATTGGGCCGTGGATTTTAGTTGCACGAGATGGGTCTAGGTTCTTGTTAGATTTTGTGTGTAACACTTGAGCTTGGAGATGATGGTGAGTCCACGTTATTGTTATGTGCGGCACACAAGCTCACTGTAACTTTATCAAACATCGACTTCCAATAAGCAGTCTGTAACAAGTAGTAGATCACTTGGTGGCAAAAAGGGAGGTTAATTAAAGTAGACTATTAGTCCATATATCCAACCAACACGATACTGAGTTTAATGGTCACCTAACAATTAGTTCTATCAACCAGTGGACTAACAACTAGTACTGGTTGATACAAACAGTCCCTTAGGTGGAGTATAACAAAAAAAAGTCTATCCATTAATTAGTCATGTTTGGGTGACTTATGGCTATACTTTACTTTATATGATCAATTAAACTTTAATCGTAGTACCCAAATAGACCCTAAATACTAGCTCATATATATATGGTCAAAAGCATGCATGATACTACCTTTGTCCAAAGAAAAATGATACAATGCTAAATTTGGTCCGAGCGAGTCAAACTAAGTTAAAGTCTGGTTGAGTTACGTTTATGGGGGAAAAAATAGTTGCATTATACATACATGTGTGTTCGCGTTAAGATGTGCAGCAGATCGATCGAAGGATGGCACAGCTAACCTCGATCTGGACCACAAAGCGCGTACAAGCAAGCAAACACCTCGATCGATTGCGAATGCACTACGTGCTGCTGTGCTCTGGTGGTCGCTGACTGCTAGCCAGCGGAAAAAAGATGCCGACGGCGACCATCGTATAGTTCCTGCCTGCTCCAGCGGCGGCCGTGCATGTGCATGTGCATGTGCATGCAGATGCAGACACCGTACCAGAGAGTTGACATCGATCACAACCAGTCGTCACTCTGGCAGCTTCTTGCATTGCTCTCTCAGTCTCTCCTGAGCTCCGGCGGTCAGCTAAATAATCCGTCAGTCGCCAGGAGATTTTAGGCCTTGGGCACGTGCCAAATAAAACATTATTACGTGTTTGCAGCGGCCAGTAGCCAGTTTTTCACACATAAATTAAATTAATTTGGTTCTAGCTAGCAAACTGAGTAGTACGTGTGGCTAGTGTTTGATTTCGACCACAAGAGTTTAAAATTCTGGGGGTAAATGTGATAAATGTATATTTTTAATAGTAGTAACATGGGAAACGTTTGGTTTGTACTTTCTCTATCCTAAATTATAATATATTTTTTATCTCAAATTTTATCACTCGTTTTATTTAAAAATTTATGAAAATATCACTTTTTTAGTTTGTTTTATTAATAGAAGCTCTTTAAAAAAGGCTTAAATTTAACTATATTTACACAATTTTTGTTTGAATAAAATGACTGGTCAAATTTAATAATTAAATATTTTATAATTTAGTATGGAGAAAGTAGCTAATAAACATGGACGCCATTCATTCGATCAAGTATTCTGGCCCTGTTCGGCTGGTCATATTCTAGCTGATTCTATCAGCCTGAACAACCCAAAACCACCTGATTCCTGTGCTGCCAGCTGCTTGCCACCTGCCTGTAGAGAGCAGCCGAACGGCTGGGCTCAACTTCAGCCCAAAACAGTTGATAAAGTGAGCAGCCGAACATGCCTTAATTTATGTATGAGTGGGTCCATATATATTTCGAGCAGCAAGCGAGAGCTCGAGCCCACCCTGCCCCAGTGCCCCGGTGGTACTATACATCCACCTAGTCTTCCACTAATGTCATTATCTTCAGTCTATTAACAATGTAAATCTTCTGTATAATGCTAGTTGCTTCGCCTAGAACCCAACCACTAAAAAAAACTCCCATGAGAGTACCATTGATATGGCTTATTAACCCGTTTCTACTTAACCAAAGCATTCTTATTATGAATCCCTAGGATTTAGAGATTAATAATATGAGCGATGGGCCAAGGACGTGTGTAGCATGAACCACTATCTGGTTTTAAAATCACGATTTTTAGTTAAACGTGCAAAAGCATCAGAGTGTTACAAATATACAATTGTTTTAGTAGCACTGATGTAGTTTTGGTTTATTTCCATACGACCCTAACTTATCTGATGACAATCCCTTTTATTTCTATATAATTCGCTACTAGACTCAGCAATGATCTACTATTCTACCCATCCGTGGGCAACCTCTAAAATGAGTTTTTGATGTTTAGCGCACCTTGATTAAGGGCATGTTTGGATTGTAGGGCTAAAAATTAGGTCACCTTGTAAAAATGCATTAAACATGAGTTAATTATATGCTATACTAATGGACTCTAACCACTAATTATCACTCATTATCCTAAAATTAGCTCATATTTAGGTTTTCTAATTGGCATAAAAAAACATTGGCTAACTATTAGCTCCTTGATCCAATCACACTCTATTGATTTGGCTTAAATTTTGGTCTTCGCTCTATTTTTTCTCCCTCCACGTAGTGTTTCGTGGGCTGGCCAGTTTATGGGAAGTTTCGGACGGCCCATAAGCTTGGGCCGTTTCCTTGTCACCGACTTCTTTTTTTTTCCCGTTCACTGACAAATAAACAAAATCCTCTAAAAAAAAAGAACAAAAAAATTCCTGTGTCCCCTTCCTCGTGCCCTTCTTCTTCCCTGGCGGCGACGGCTGGGCGAGCGGCGCGACCCGTCCTGGTCTTCGCCGGCGACGAGCAACCACCCACCAGGTACGCCCCTTCTCTTCCCCTCCCCTTTCGTCTCCGTTCCTTACTTTGCCTTCCCGCTGTCCGAAACCTAGCACCCCCAAACCCTTAATAAGCTATTTCTGTCCGAATTCGAATCTGACCCAAATACACGCATACATAGCTCGTGTGCTCTTGTGGATCCGCCCCAGCTCCTTTCTCACATCAGGATTTGTGTATTTTGCAGGTCGACCAGAACGCAGGAGCGGGGAATCGGCGAGCAACTGCAGCCATGTCTGTGGCGGCCGGCGTGAGCGACGCGGCCATCACGGTGCGCGACAAGCTCCGCGGCAAGATTGGCCAGACCAAGGTCAAACGGTACTGGCCGGGAAAGGCGCCTGAGTGGGCTGACGAGGTCGATGAGGACACTGATCTCAGGACGACACGGGTCGACAAGGCGTTCCCCAAGGACGACGATGGCGATGTCCCCGCGAAGGATGACCGCCGGCTCCGCCGCCTCGCGGAGACTCGCGCGGAGAACAAGGAGGAGCTGAGGGCAGATCACCGCCGGATACGGCAGGCGGAGATCGTGTCGACCGCGGAGGAGGAGAACGAGAGGCATGAGGCTGACATCGACTCCGACGATGAGGAGGCCCAGGAGGAGAGGAGGAGGAGAATAAGGGAGAGACAGCTGTTGAGGGAGAGGGAGCAGGAAGAGCTGCTTCCTCAGGAAGAGGAGGAACAGGTGGAGGATGAGGCGTCAGAGGATGAGTCCGAGTATGAGACGGACTCTGAGGATGAGCAGATGGGCATGGCCATGGTGAAGCCTGTGTTCATACCAAAGTCACAGAGAGATACCATTGTGGAGCGTGAACGGCTGGAGGAGGAGGAGCGGCAGCTTGAGGAGCTGGTTAAAAAGAGGCTGGAGGCTAGGAAGATTGAGACTAGACAGATTGTGGTTGAAGAGATTAGAAAGGAGGAGCACGTTGAGAAGGCACTGAATGAAGAGGCCAACATTGAGGATGTCGATACAGACGACGAGTTGAATGAAGCGGAGGAGTACGAGTCATGGAAAAACAGAGAAATAGCAAGAATTAAGAGGGACAGGGAGGAAAGAGATGCGAGGTTGAAGGAGAAGGAGGAGATCGAGAAGGTCAGGAATATGACAGAGGAGGAGCGTCGGGAATGGGAGCGCAAGAATCCAAAGCCACTTAGTCAGACGACGAAACAGAAGTGGAAATTCATGCAGAAGTATTACCACAAAGGTGCCTTCTTCCAGGAAGGTGCTGATGATGTTATCCAGTCAGCTGTTAAAGAAGATATCTACACCCGTGATTTCTCTGAACCTACTGGAGAAGATAAGATGGATAAGAGCATCCTGCCCAAGGTCATGCAAGTTAAACATTTCGGGCGCAGCGGCAGAACGAAATGGACACATCTTGTTAATGAGGACACTACAGATTGGAATGCACCGTAAGTACATATGTCTGTCGCATCATTATTTACTCTCGTGATATTGGCTTGTTTAGTTTTCTTGCAAGTGCTTTCATTTCTAATTTCCCAGTTATATTTTGATGGCTGCAAGGCAAATTATTCCGGATGCCTTTAATTAGGAAGTCCAATGGAGGCTCACATAACTCTTGTAGCTTTTGAGACAGAATTTGACTGCAGTTCTTTGATCTGCTAAATTTGTCAAAACCTCAAACCTTAGTACATATTTATCAATTCAATTTCTTTGAATGTTTCCAGGTTCTTGTAACAGGAAAACATTTGTACTGAGTCTGGACTAATAATTTCTTAATGAATTTTTTCAGATGGTCAACAAATGGGCCTCTGCGAGCGAAGTATAATGCAAAAATGGCTGGCATGAATGCGCCTATTGCTAAACCAAAGGGAAGTAAGAAGCTGAAGGACTGGGATGCCAAATGAGATGCCAGGTGAGCTGGTGTTGTCAAAGCCTTATTGCCATACAAGCACGACCTAGCCAACAAGTGCAAACAATGCTTATGCAGATGCTTTCTTTTCATTTTGACTGCATAAACCATGTGACCGTTATGTGCTATAATCTGTTAAAGTGTCCCACTAGTATGATGTAATGATCCATGAATGGTCATTAATATTGTTTTCTTGTGATGTTTTATCAGAAGCGTATCCCATGTATATTTATCAGAAAGGGATTTAGCAGTTGCGACCACACATGAATTCAACATATAGTTAATATATTCTGGGGTTTATCACAAAGTAGACATGCTGCAGGGTGGGTAGTCCCAGCTTTGATAGTCTATCAGCCGTCCAACAGCAATTGAGGACCTCAAACCAAATGAAAATCTTGCACCTTAAGGGGCCCAAGACTGCCAAATCCCTTTCCATGGAGTGATTGAGTGAACCTAATGGTCCCAAAAAAGAATTCATTATAGACATATTTTCTAGAGTAGGTGCCGGAGCTAGTAGCTTCCGGATATGCCGATCCTGAACATGGTTGAATTGAAGGTGAATGCTTTCTGAAATTTCCCATAAGTGGAGATATTCCACCAGACAGTGACAGAGAGAGGTCCTTTAATATCGCCCACCCAACAGCGGATGTCCGAGGTTTCCTGCACCATTCTCTTGTTCATAATTCTTCGAGAGATGATTGCAAGAAGATTAGGTGCAATCTCAGCCATAGTCTTTCCTTGTATCCATCGATCAAACCAGAATTTGGTGTTGGAACCATTACTCACAGTTGTTGTCATGGCCATGGCGAATAAAAGCTCTAGCGTTTTGAAAAAGAAAAAAACTCGGCCGGTGGGGGAAGATCACCCCCATGGCATTTCTTTCATAGGAGGAACTAAAGCTTGACCTGACCGAGAAAGCCCCTGAACCCTGACAGTGCAAACCCAAATTTTGGGTTGCCAGCCAGGGGGATTTTTTGCAGCTCAGCCTCAAAATTCATTCCCGGGATTGAATCAAGATTTTGAATTATTGATTGTCAAATCTTTTTTTTAGGTTGAATTGGTACTTACACAACCTAATCAGTGCTCTCCCACAAGATTCCTGACAAGTTCCACGCCAGGGCATTCTTCAATTTTGGCTAGCTTCGTGTTTCTAAGCCAATCTTTTTATTTAAAATTTTCAGAACCGTAGTCTCTGCACATCACTGGTGATAATAAGCCAAACTAAATGAAATTTCTAATGATCACACAATAGAGTTGTAGTAGCCTCCAAGTACGTTTTATCCATGCCCCCAAATTGTTTGGTGGAATGCCTCCAACCAATGTGAATTGCGTAATGAATATTACCTTTTGTATCCAGTTTTCTAAATGGGATAAATTTTGCTACTTTAAGAATGTTGAATTATGCGACAGAGTAGTAATCTTTGTAGGAAGACAAAATTATTTTTATCCATTCACTTCTGAGTCACAAGAGGTTGGATAAATCTAGAGGTAGATTTTCTTGGGAACGGGTTGGTATAAAAAAGAAGTATCACATGGTCAAATGGGAAGCACTGGCTTCTCCAAAAGAATTTGGAGGCCTGGGGTTTATAGATACTAGAGCAATGAATACTGTGTTATTGGCCAAATGGATCTTTAAGCTTGATAGTGGTGAGAAGAACTTGGCTTTAGAGGTGCTCAGGAAAAAATATCTGAAGGGCAAAAGATTTTGCCAAATTAAACAAAGAGGTAGCTCGCAGTTTTGGCAAGGATTGGAAAAGGTTTAGAGATAGGTATGAGAAAGGAGCAAAGTGGAGACTAGGTAATGGTAATAAAATGAGATTCTGGCAAGACTGTCCCTTAATAAAGATCAAATTCCCAAATTTGTTTAGAATTAGTAGACAACAGGGCTGGTCTGTGTCAGATCTTAAAGATGTGGAATGGAACATAGACTTTAGAAGAAGATTAGGTAACGAGGAGGTGGCTGAGTGGAATGAACTACAAGAGGCTTTGGACTTGGTGTTTTTTTCAGAAGAAGATGATACAGTTGTTTGGGCACTGGGATCTGCAGGCAAATTCTCAACAAAGTCTCTGTATAGTCTGATGAAATCATGAAACACAGTGGCTCAACTGATTCAAGGGTGATTGAGATTTGGAATGTTAAATTGCCTCTTAAGATTAGGATCTTTCTTTGGATGCTTTGGCATGATAGAGTTCTCACCGGAGAACAGTCGAAGATTAGAAATAGCAAGAAATCAGAAAAGTGCAAATATTGTGGGAAACTAGAAACCAGGAATCACCTCTTCTTTAACTGCAATATTGCCCAAGGTTAGTTTGAGGTGGCATGGAAGACCTACCTCCCTGCAGAACTTTGAGGATAGGATGAGAATTGGGCGGGGTGATAAAAAATAATTTCCCTGTTTTCTTTATTTTGGCTGGGGTAGCGTGGAGTTTATGGAAGATCAGGAATGATTGGGTTTTCAACAATCATCTGATCAAATCCCCTAAATCAATTGCTTACAGAGTTTTGGGGTTTTTGTCCCAGTGGAAGAAGATGTCAAGAGGGGTTGACGATGGAAGACATGATTCTGAAACTGCAGGAGGGCTTGGCCTGGTGATGGCCCTTAAAGGATGGACTCCATGCTAAGTCTGAAGCAGAAGTTTCAAGCAGTGATCGCTATATAGAGGTGGTTTTTTTAAAGATGGTAGCCATGTCAGCGACTCTGTACTATCAAAAGTTATCTCTCATTTGCCTAGATATACATTTGCTTGATATGTTTGTAGTTAAGGGTCGTTGTCGTTTATCTTTTTCAAGTACTGTTATATGCCTGGATGATCAATGTAAGCTGGAATCCCCAGCAAATGCTGTTTCGTTGCTTTCAATATAACTACACAGCGAAGTCCCTCGAGGTATTTATTTGTCTGAACGGATGTTAATAACAAAGGATATACGGCACAAACTAGTGTTAAGTGACGCTAGAAGGTAGATTTATATTTCCTCTTTTTTAAATTATAAGTCACTTTAAGTTTTTTTATTCGTTTTGTTATACATCTAGATATAATATTTATTTTCTTATCTAGTAAAATAGATGTACCAAAAAACGTCTTATAATTTAAAACGAAAGGAGTATAAACATTTATATTCCCTTCTAAAAAAAATTATAAGCCACTTTAAATTTTTTTATTTATTTTACTATGTATCTAGATATAATATTTTTTATCTAGATATATAATAAAATAGATGTAAAAACATCTTATAATTTAAAACGGAGAGTATAAATCAAGTGAAGGAATCGTTTATAGTTTAGTGCTGCGATTAGAGCAACTCCAACAGTTTGATAATTTTGATTTGACAAAACATGAAATTTGCCAACTCTGAAATAGATATGCTAAAACAAAAAATATATAATCTCCAACAGTTCTCCATAATGACTTGGCAAAAACGGAAAAAAAAGAAGGAAAAAAAAACCGCCGCTGCGTGAAAAAAAAGGAAGGAAAAAAAGAAAGAAAAAAAGGACGCTGCCCAGTGTTCAATCGTGAAAAAAAGAAGGAAAAAAATTGCCTCCCCCTTTTCAAAGTCTCCAAATTACCTAGTGCGGGCTCTTATTTACAACTTTGGTAAAAAATGTCAAGCCCAAATGTCAAACTGTTGGCCACCAGTTTTTTAGTTTTTTTGGCAAAATTAGATATGCCAAGTCTAAATATTAAACTGTTGGAGTTGCTCTTGGAGTTGCTCTTACATATACAGATATGCTGGTGTTCTTGAGAAATAGTGCAGTGCAAGAAAAAGAAGATAAGCTGGTGTGTATATCAGGGGGGCTGCAGCCCTATGGCCTCCATTCTCTATTAAATATATATATAAATCACTTATTTCTTTATTAATTTTTTTTAAAATTTGTTTATTTCTCCATTAAATCTCTATAAATTTCACTTATTTCTTTATTAAATCTCTATAAAATTCTCTAAAATCTTTATTGTTGATCATGATATTTATAATTAGTCCCCTCTAATCACATCCTGGATCCGCCACTGTGTATATCTACGTAAATAAGAATGCTCGTGTTCATAGATGAGCTGACCACAAATTAAACAACTATACTGCCTGCCAAATTAAAATCCATAGAAACAGAACATGTGCATTATCTCTCTTCTCTCTACAACTAAAACATACGGATTCCCCGGCGACACCAAACCATCCCCGAGCCTTCGCTTTGCCCGGCCTCGCACCGATTCCCCTTCCCGAAAAACAAATGCCCGGTCTCAACTAACTCCGCCCGCACCGATTCCCCTTCCCGAAAAAAAAACTGCTCCGCACAATCAGCTCATCAGCCGGATCTCATCCCCAATCGCCCGCCTCGCGTTCCCCGTGCACGTCGCGGCTAGGCTCCCGCAGGCCCGACGGATGCGACGAAGGACCTGATCTGGCAGGTGGCGGAACTGGAGGCGGCGGCGCAGCTGCTGAGGTGGCAGCAACGCAGCTACTCAGGGACAAGGAGGGCGTGGAGGACACGTCGTGGGGCGTCTTCTCGAGGAGGAGGACACAAAGCGTGGGGCTGCGGCAGGAGCTCGACGCCGAGCGGGCCTCCGCGGAGACGGCGGCCAGCGAGGCCATGCTCATCATTGAGTGCTTGCAGCGGGAGAAGTCCACAATGCAGATGACCTCGCCTCCCTCTTTGACTTCGCCGCCTCTTACCACTCCCGTCTCCAGTCCCACGGCATGGACCTAGACTCGGGACTCCTTCACCGATGAGGATGAGAAATCGTAGGAGGTGGGCGACGAAGAGGTGGAGCAGATCGACATCACCGTGCTGGAGGTGGAGCCGAGCAACTATGAGTAGAGCAGTGGCATATGCAGCCATGCAGGTGAAATCCACCGTATTGGAGCAGAGAACCATTGTGAAGAAAGCAGTAATCCATGTGAACAGTTTTTCAGTAATCAGAATTTGCAAGGTCATTTGGTAAACACATTGGTCATTATTATAGAGCTATTTTCTGTCCAAGTAACATTAATTTTGTTATTAGTTAAAGGTGCACATTTGGATTACTTTAGTACACCAATCAATAAAAAAAGGTTTAAAAGGAATCTATGTCTTGCTAAGATCACAGAGACACGAGAGCCACGCTAACCAGATCTATAACTAAAAAGAAACGGCTACCGGAAGATTAACTTTTAAAAAGAGAACTAGACTTCATTTATTGTATCTATATAAAAAGCATAGATTGGATATTTCAGAGAAATACCCAAATTAGATTAAGTCATATTATATTTGATTATAATAGAAACAAGATTAGATTAGGTTTAATTAGAAATCTATTGTTTATAGATTAATCAATTATCATTTTATTTGAAAGAAGGAAACATGTTTGACACTACTGATAACAGATAAATCTTATCATTGCTAAACCTACGCAACTGAAACGGGCTAAAACGGATCTAAAACGAATTAGTTATGAATTAAACCTGAGTTTCTATACATGATTAATTAATTAAGAAGAATTATCTAAACTTTATTTTTCAAAAGTCTTTAACATAGATCAAAGCTATGCCATCAGATAGATCTTGGAATTACAAAGCTACCGCAACTTGAACGGATTGATTCGGAGCTAAAACGAGTAAATTATGGGCTATTTAAAACAGTGGAAAAACTGCAATTAGATTGAACTTTAATGAATTAAAATAATTCGGGTAATTCAGTATTAAAGGGGATCTGGACGGCGGGTTTATATTAACTAAAAGAGCAGGGTCTCTTTAGCAAAACCCACCCGCGAAGGGGTATATTTTATCTTGGACCACTGGATCAGATCTGGACGGTCCAGATTAGATTGGAGGGAGAGATGGGAATTCCCCATCGGGGGGACAGGGGAGGCACGACGGCGCCATGGCCGGTATGGCCGGAGCTCGGCGACGCGATGGGTTCTGGGCTCTGGTGCTCGGTTTCTCGAAAGGAAGACACCGGGAGAGAGAGAGAGAGAGCTCGAGGGCGAACTCACCTGAGACGACAAGGGAGCTTGGAGGCGTTCGAGGACGGCTGGCCACGGGAAGCTGCGGCGGTGAGCTTCCTGCAGGACGAGCGCAGGGTCAGCTGGAGCGCAAACCGAAGGAAGAAGAGAGGGGGGGGGGAGTCTCAGCGACTTCGAGAAGCCGATGCGACGCTCGATGAGAGCTTACGGTGGCGAGAACAGCGGGAGCGACTCGGCGGCTTTTCTCCGGCGAGCTGCGTGCGGGAGCTGCTGCGGCTACAAGGCGAAGGCGAAAGCTCGAGTTGCTATGTGGGGATGGCACGGGGGAGATTCGACGCTTTTTATAGCAGGCAGAGGGGGAGTCCGAGGCGCGCACGCCAAGTCGCGTGTTGGTCGCGCGTTCGGTTACGGAAGCAGAGTCCGGCGCCGACTCGTCGCGAGGTAGGAGAAGGGCACTGCCTGGTGGGTCAGCCTGGGCATTCGGTTTAAACCCGTAATTCGGTTTGGTTTATTCGGTCTCTGAAAATTTTGGTTTCCAATAAGTAGCACCCGATCGGTTTGTTCCAAAAGAAAAAACCGACAAGTTCGGTTACGGTTTTATTTCGGTTTCTTGGTTTAAACCGAACCGCCCGAAATAGCATCGTCTTCCTGCTCGCTACCTCCCTGCTCGCGCCGCCGGCTCCGCTGCCGCCTCCCTCGTCGGCTGCTTCACTGCCGCCGCTGCCGCCCGCACGAGTGGGAGCGGGCCGGAGGGAGAGGAGAAGACGACCCGGGGTGTGGAGGGGAGGGGGGAAGCAGACCGGAGTCGGAGGGAGGAGGAGGAGTGCCGTCGCCAGTCGCCACTTGCCGCATCGTCGCTAGTCACCACTTGCCGCGCCGCCGGAGTCGCGTCTCGCGTGGGAGCGGGCGAGCGGCAGCCGCGCAGAGTCGCGAGATGCGGAGTCGCGTGGAACCTATGCGAGCGAGGGGGGCAGGGGGGAGTGGATGCAGGATGCGAACACTAGTGGGCCAGGGCGTAATGCTAGTTGGGCTCTAGCCTTGGGCTGACAAGTGGGAAGGGTTGGTGGCCTGGGAAATTCGGTTTTAAACGCTGTTCGGTTTGGTTTGAAGCAGAAACCGAAGCCGAAGCCGTAGACCGATGTTCCAGAATCCAGAAACCGAAGCCGAAACCGAAAATCGAACAAACCGATATTTCGGTTCGGTTCGGGTCGGTTTTCGGTTTACGGTTTAAATGTGCCCAGGCTAACCGGTGGGGACAGCGTGCCAGCGGGAAAGAGGAGGCAGCGGCTCCCTTGCGGAGCTGGGCTGGCTTGCTAGGCCGCGCGGGCCAAGGGGAGGCGAGGGGATGGCCGGCTGGACTGGGCCAGCGAGCCGACTGGGCCTAAAGGAAGAATAGGAGGGAGGGAGAGAGCTTATTCCTTTTTCCTTTATTTTGATTTCCAAACTGTTTTTCAAAATGGTTTTGAAATATTTGAGCTTTGCAAAAACCAACAGTACAAAAGAAAATAATGCAGGGGCATGAATTCACAAACACGTTAGTAGCCTTAAGAAAAATTTAATATATTGAAAACTTTTTATTCTGCTATATTTTCATGAGCACAAAATTCATAATTAAATCAATTTCAATCTATTTTAGAAATTGAAATTTTCGGGTGTTACACTCCGCCTCCGACCGTACCGTGTGGTGACCACCATCGGGGCCTGTGAGTGACGGCATCGTGCTCAAGACCTGCGCCGAGATGGATGGAGGACGCCTACGTTGACTACGTCGCCGCCAAGCCAAGGTCCGGAAGTTTGTGCTCGTGGCGGTACCGCGGGTGCCGGATCCGCCGTAGAGGGAGGTGGACGGGCGCTGGCCCACCTGGATGTCCGCGTTCCCGGACGGAACCGCCGTCGTCCTCGCGTTGTTCGGACACGACAGGGCAAGGAGAAAGAGGCCGCGGCATGGGGTCGAGGGTCGGGGCGGCACGTCGTGGAGTTTTTTTTTCAAGGCGCCTCGAAGTAACGGGAGATCGGAGTAACGGAGTAGTAGAGGGTGGGTTTAAGTGATTAGAAAGTTTTTGGTGGGAGGGTTGAAGTGAATAATTGTCCCACCTCCATCTGAAACCATTGGATTACAATCGTGCGCGCTTGATTACAGTTTGCATAGCATACGCTCCCAACATAAATACTCATATCCATATTTATGTCGTTATCTAACTAATAAAGTAATTACATCTACATCAACGGTTTTCATTATCAGAATTTGGATCCATATTACAAATAAACATGGATACAAATGCATATCCAATGTTTATTCATATTCGTATGAAATAAAGTATATCTCTAGCATTCCTATAAGTATTCATATTCGTATGAAATAACGAATATCTCTAGCATTCCTATAAGTATATTATTTTGATATAGTTTGAAACTAATATACTTATTTATATGAATTACTTTCCATTATGTTATTTATTTTGTTTTATAAATGTAAACTATTTATATGCTTTATTTGTTAATTGCTATTTAGGGCCTATTTCCATCTCATGGAAACCCATTCAGGGCCCAAGTATCACTTGTTGGCCTTGCTTGTCTTTGTCACTTCTCGGCCTATTTCCATCACCCTCAGTTGCTGTACTTCCTTGACCAATCATATCGCCTCCCCCTCTCTGCTGACACTGACATGCTCGTCCACAACTTTCCCTGTCGTCGCTGTTCGATCGGCGACGGCTGACGCCTGACCCTGACGTGCCGGCGGTATCTATCCATCTAGCAATGCCAAGTTGCCAACACATCGCCGGCCGGACTTGGGTGGGGCGCCAGCCAAGCCACCGGCGATGTGCCTCAGCTGTCACCTGCAGAATTGCCTGGCTAGCTCTATAGCTCAGCTAGCATCTGATGCTGCAAGTTCTTGCATGTTTGCTTTAGCGTATATAAAAGGCTATGGTCCGTCTAAAAAAAATACAATTCTAACTTTGAATCGATAAATATGTGTCCAGATTTAAAACTAGAATTACGTTTTTTTAGTTTTTTTAGGACGAAGAGAGAATTGCGTTTTTTGGACGAAGGGAGTATGTGGTAGTAGTTGGTTGGGTCACCTGCATGTTAGTTCAGTAGTAGTGGTAGTCTTTCTCTGCAGGCTGCAGATGGATCAATGCAAAGTCGATCGGCAGGAACAATATAATCTGCATTCACGAGGGAGAGGGACCATGCATCAGTCACAGTAGTGTGACAAGGCAGATTACAGGTTACAGATTGACAGGAAAACTGATCAGAAGCAAAGCTCCGTTATCACTACAGATTACAGCACCTCATCCATGCATTCAGCTGCTGCTCAGCTCCCGGTCTCAGGTTCAGCTCTTCAGGTTACATTACATGTAAGTTGAACAAACTAGCTACCTAGGGATACAGATGCACACAAACAGCACACACACAACACAACCAACACCACACAAGTTCAGGCCACGCCTGCCGACAGTACTTTGCATGCCTTGCCGATGCCGTTATGTTACACCACCATGTACAGTAGTAGAGAGTTTTGCAGCATTATATTGCCCCGCGTCCACTAATGCAGCGCTGTGAGGACGGTAGAACCTTCCACCTGCAGGCACAGGTTTTTCAGAGAAATGCCATAGGAGTTTTTCAGAAAAAGAAAATCTGAAACAAAACCGTCTGAGGCAAGCAAGTGATGTCACCGAGCTCAATCATGATCAGCTCCCCTGTTGTTCATTTATGCTTTTCAACTAAATTTTGCATCATTTTTTTTTAATTTAACCTCTGAATCTTAAATGTCACTTACTTCCATGCATGCACGAGTGCAGTATTATTCTGCAGACATTTGTTTGTTTACCTGGAAGGTTGCACCACAGACTTCTTCCTCATCTGCAGGAACAGCAGTCACCTTGCTCTTGGGGTTCTCGTAGCACTTCAATCCTCCAAGAGCATTAGAGTAGAAGCAACCTGCAGCCGGCGGCATGATGAGACGACGATGAGTGAAAACGACTACAGTAACTGACAACTCTCTGCTGGATGCTGTACAGTCTACAGTCACTGCATGATCGATGATGAGCGCGCTCGATCGATCACATTACCCTGTGGGAAAGGCGCAAGCGATTTGCCACATGATCCTTTGAGCACGTCGATGTCATCAGAGAAGGCGACGCAGCCGTCGGCGGTGATCCCCCAGAAGAGCGGCACCTTGCCCTCAGGGTCCGACGCGACGAGCAGGGAGCTGGTAGACTTGTCGAACAGCACGAAGGCGTAGGTGCCGGTCAGCTGCGACAGCATGAAGCTCGCCGGGTATGGTGCTCTGTCCCGCAGCGTCTTGTAGGCCTCGATCACCAGGAGCACCTCGTTGGCGCCCTTGGACAGCCCGTACTGTTGGCTTAGTCGACCCAGGTTGTCTAGCGACCCCTCGAACAGGCAGAACACCTCGTCCTTGGCCGCGAACGACCTGGTTTTGTTTTGGTCAAGCACAAACAAACAGTATAAGCCTTCTGCCGTGTCAGTGATATGCTGTGCAGTATCAGTGATGCTGTCACATGTTAGGCCTTGTTTATGAGCGCGTGTATCTCCCTTAAAACCATATGTGTTAGAGTGTATTTAAATTAATTTTCACTTCAATTCATATAGTTTGAGATAGATACATGCACATTTAAACAAGACCTTAGTAGAGTTATTACCAGCAAACCATCAAGTTATGGACATTAATAGCTAAACGGATCTGGAAATGGCATGGGGTCTTTTAGTTTGGTGCTTAGCAACAATTTCGGGCTTGTTTGTTTCGCTAAAATTTGGCTCATGTTGAATGCTTATGCTGATTTGCTATGAGAGAAAAATATTGTTCGTTCACTAAAAATTAGTGTTGAATTAGCCATGTTCATCATTGATATGCACTTGATTGGTTTGGTTGTTCAAAGTTCAGATTAATTGGGTGCGTGGGACAGGGACACTTGGACTTGATGTTCACCTAATATCGAGAGAGTTTAAGCTTGTTCTTGACCAAAAAAAAAATGGACAAGATGCATGGAACAATTTACAAGTGTTGAGCCTGTACAATGTACGGGGAAGGGCTAACAAGATGTCAAGTACTACTCCACTCCACTCCACTCCTAGTTAACACTGAAAGAAAAAAAAGGTAAAGCTGCTGGATGGAGTAAAGGAAAAAGGAGTGGGGGTTTCTTGGATGCTACTTCTTGAGAGTGAATCAGGCTAGTACTGATAGGATAAGAGTGCAGGGCAACCAGCCAGAGGACCCACAAATCATGATCAAGGCTCTCTCTCTCTCTCTGGGGCATGGGCCATGTCTATCTAGCTAGTACTACAGAGCAGGAACAAGGAAACTAGCTTTTTACAGATCTGTGGGCTGGGCTGCAGCAAAGCCGGGTTCAGGTCCACTACCAAGTGCCGGCTCAACTACACTGTCACGGTTGATTTGTACTGTACATGATAATTGATAAGCCACTGTCAAGGCTCAAGAGCTAGCCCTACTTGTATTTTTTTAAAGGAAAAAATGTTCAAGCAGAAGAAGAAGAAGTAGTAGCTAGATCGATTACAGGCGTACGTGTCGCTTTCTTTAAACGATGATTAGCTCAGTGATCGGAGAAAATGAGGCAGGCTCCTTGTCATCGTTTGTTGGAGGAGTCAGTTATTGACAGCCACCACCTTGTGTATGGAGGTGGCATCATGTGGACGTGCAAATTTGTAGTAGTACTACGTGATTTTCTTTTATGTCCACGTCAAACTTGTATAGCCATCCAGTATGGGGCTCTAGCTTTCTTCCTCCTCATCGAACCCAGCATGGGCGGGCCGGCGTGGATGTTTATCCATAGGATAGACCATCATATCGAGCTCAAAATCCCTTCGATAAATTCATGGTATAGTATTTTTCTTATAATAAAATATAACTAAAAATAAGATTAGTCAACTTATCAGTCATAGAAATATTAACTTAAAAAATCTTATCTCCAGGTGCAAGGTTCTCTCTCAAAATGAGTGTATTTCTTTAAAATGAAAAAAAAAAGATAAACAAGCACACTATTACTAATAATAATAGCCGTGAGCCGAGAATCCAAGTGCACCGTCGTTTTCTCACGATTATCATCAGGTCAGAACTTAGAAACGACGAGGAAGGAGGCGGGGGTCGGTACTCCTACTACCTACAGGAACTGGCATACTCCCTCTATCAACTCATTCCTAGAATCCGTGTCCTGACTAACTTTATAAAAAAAATATAACATCTATGACTTAAAATAAGTATTATATAAAAAAATATTTTATGATAAATCTAATGATACTAATTTGATATAATAATTTTTAATATTTATTTTTAAAAATTTGGTCAAAGTTCAAAAAAAATCGACTTAGGACAATTCTAAAAATCGATCTATTCTTATAGGGACGGAGAGAGTATAAATTTTATTTATTGCTCACTTTGTCCAAGAAAAAGGAACATGCCACACTGGGTATTCAGCGTGCCTCTGCATAATGGATGATTCATTTCCCTTTGCTGTTCCATAAATCCCCTAACCATCAAATCAAATTATTAATTTATTGCTGCATAAAACAGTAATAATTGTTTAATCGACCAAAAATTCTCTCTCTCTCTCTCTCTGAGTCGCTGTTCGATGCGTGAGTTCGTGACAGAAACGGACACGGTTGGTGCGTGGTCAGTGGGAGTGCGTGCGTGTTCGTCGTCGTCGAGTGGGACCACGTCTGTCAGCGACACACCGCCTAGCGTTCTGATCGAAATCGAAACTACAGGCGAGAAAAAAGAGTGTTCTTTTAATTTATCGATCTGTGGATTCGAGAGTTGGCAGGGGCTCGATCGTAAACGAAAGAGCATCCGTCCGTCCGTCCATGCATCCATGGCGTTGGTTCAGCAGAGTAGTGTACTGTATGCATGTATGTGTGTACGGTAGTACCTTGGGCGGAGGAGGGCCTGGTTGGCGTGGGAGTAGGCGAGGTGTCCGAGGTCATCGGCGGCGAGGCGCACGGACACGGCGGAAGGGCATGTCCCCAGGAAGCGCGCGACGAGCTCGGACGCCTTCGTCTTGGGCGACGGTGTCCGGCTCCCTGCCGCCACCAGCTCCGCCGGCACCTCCACTACCTCGCCGCTGAACACCGCCAGCATCCTCGCTCCTCACCGCTGTCTCGACCGGCTTCTACCCTACCCAAACGACGGATCCGCGCGCCGATCCCCACTTACTGGCCACTACTCAGCTGCTGCACGAAGAAGTGAGTAATAAAGGTCCGGAGCACGGCCGGAAGGGAGGATGGAATGCGAGGAGGCGAGGTGGCTTTTGTAGCCGCGGCGAGCAGGGTAACTAAGCCCGCTAGCTCTCACTCGGCCCGGCCCACGCCACCGCTTTGGTTCCATCGTTAGGTAGGTGACGTGGCGCGGGGCGAGGACGGGTGGGCCGCTCCTGGGCCCAGCTGCCCATACTGCTGCACCAGCTTTTGGTCGCGGAACAGCCAAGCTCCCGTGAGCACAGCACAGACGGACGTGGCGCATGGGCATTGTCGATGCCGATGCCGATGCCGTGGATGGACGTCTGCACCAACAACAGAGGGATCGGACGGCCGGGAGGAGACCCACGCGGTTCGCGGTTGTGATCGAGACGATCAGACGGTCTGATATAAACGGATCAGAGGAGACGGATGAATAAATAGGCTGTAAAATTGCCCAGCGGTAGATAATCGTACCACTCCGGATGATATATGATGATGTACCTCAAATATCTCAACTTTCTACGTACCCTATATGTACGTGTAATCTATTTCAATGGTTTATTTGGCAACCGATAATTTCTCAAGAACCAAGCCGATCAGATCAGATCAGATTATGTGATGAAGAATTAATATGGTTGTTGATGGACGTGACATATATGGGAGCTTATCTCTTGAATGCCTTGTTTAGATTTACGTGTATGAAACCTAATCCATGTATGTTGGAGTAAAGTTTAGTTTAATTTTTCTGTAATCTATTTCGACATATGTGTGTATTCAAATAAATATATGTGTATTCAAACAAAGCTGAATTTAAAAATAAAAACACGCGTCAGCAGCACTAACAAGATTTTTTTTTTATGTTGACTAAGAAAAGAAGGGAGTCGTACATACACACGCGTCTAGAAGATCATCTAGTAGACGTGAATCGAAGCCCTCAAGTTTGGCGTCTAGATTGTTATGGCACGATTAGTCCGCATGATTTAAGTGATGATTAGTCAAAGTTAATCCTAACTCATCAGTGACTATTTGTCTACTAATAAGGATATAATAACTCTAAACGGTACATACTATTTGTAAATAAAAGGTTAATTTAGTAGGGAAAAAACTGAATTGTTTCATTCAATAATTTAGTAGGGAAAAATCAAAAACTGAGACATGAAAACATGTTTTAATTTTTGGAGTCTATAAAGTTTAAATGACCTGATTTCAATCCCATACAACCCTATTACCCTACAAATTTGATATAAAGTTTTGCTTCATCTGATTTTGCTCGAAAAAATTATGATCTTTTTGGCAACAACTAATCTTATAGGTACACCGCCACATTACCAATGTCTCTAAAACCTGATTTGTAAAATTATTTAGTGTTTCCATCTGACTATGATTGATGTTATTGACCACCTCTAAATATGGATGGAATCTATTTCTAAACAAGGTGCATCTCTAGAACCATATGGTTTTTTTACCTAACCATGCTAAGAAAAAGAGTGACACATTAAAAAAACACTTTTATAGTAGTTTATGTTCATGATTCGTAAGCTCAATAAACTACTCCATTATTTTGACCGCAAATATTCAATATGATTGGCACTTTAGCGGTGAATGACTAGGCTAAAGAAGGTAAGAACAAATGAGCTAATGTATCGCATGATATATGCTGATAGTTACATACTCACCACTTAGGGCTCGTTTGGTACAATTCAGCTTTACTAGTGAAGCTGTTTTTTTGAAAAATAGCTTTATGAGCAACTTTTTAGGTGAAACTAAGCTATTTTGGAAAAAATGTTTGACAAAACAGCTTCACCAACAACTTTATGCATGGATATAAGAAAGGGGGAGAAAACTGTGATAAACTACTATTTTCAGCTTCACTCCACTTTGCAAAGCTGTTTTTCTTTGTAAGAGGGGAAGAAAAACAACTTTATAGGTAAAACTGTTTTAAAAAAAAATGTTTGGCAAAAAAAAACAGCTCACAACAGCCCCTTAAAGAAAACCCAGTGTGCGACAGTAGTGGCGTGCTGCATCAGCACCGCTTGCTGGTTGATCAAAACAAAAGGAATCTTGAAGAATATTCTTGCGGTGACCAAGGAGCAATGGTTCATCAAGACGACGTGTCTCAACACCTGTGGGAGAATATGACACGATGACGTGGGAGGTAAAAGAGAGAAGCTTTAAACATTTGCACTTTTCATTGAGCTCATTCGTCTATTTCTTGTTGTTAGCTAGGTTAATTCTGGGTGGTGTGTAATACTTCGTCTAGTCACCACGAAAGTGATGTGTGTGTTTTTTTTTAAAAAAAGTGAAACAAGTTTCAGTTTCGCCAGCAGATTTTGCTACAATATGATATTCATCTCGTACATATATGAAGATGAAGAACAAACTGTATATAATACTCCTACCTCTCTGTTCTGCTGGTAAAAAAGTCAGGTGATTGAATAGTATTATTTAAGAGAGGATAAACTAACTGAATATTATTGTTTTATGAGAGGGAATAAGTTGAAACAAGCTGAGATAGTTGAAGCGAACATCGAGGTAATTATAACCAAGCTTAATGTTTCAACAAAAGTTTGTGAAGGCTCTCTCTCTCTTTTGTTCAAATTTTTCTCTTTCACGAATTCAATTATATACCCGCAAGAAGCATAAGGGTGAGCATTCAAATTAAATTTGTTATTAGTCGGGCCGTACTGAACATACTGACGGTAAGATTTTTCTTCAGAGAAACCAATGGGCGCCGACAGCACTGGATATGGGATAAGACAACGGCCCACAGTTTTTGACATTTTTTTTTGGTATGACTCGTGGACGACTGCAGGCAGAATCTTAGCAGCCACATGTGTGTGCCGTTCTGAATTTTGTTTAGCTTCGCTGATCGTGTTCGTCAAGTTTATTCGGTGGTCTGCAAAGTATTGGAATCAACGTGATGAAGAGCCGTCACCTTTAATTGCTGCCTCCCATCCCATCTACTGTATGGTGTGGTTCCCAATCAAACCAAATTCGATCAAGTACTTCGACTTTGCATCTCCGACTTGGCAACCACACAGTATTAATTTGTCGTTTATATATAGGTTACGGTGAAATGCTTTACTTTAACAAATTATAAAAAAAAATTGCTCTCAGTAGTGCGATATGATTCTCATTAAATAATTTTTTATAAGGGGGTAAGGGGTTAATAAAGATAGATATGAAATAGTTTTATCTAAATAAAACCATGTTTGCACTATTTCTGATATAGCTTATCTCTTCCATGTACTACCTTTACCATTAGTCGAACATACTCAATTTTAGATACATTTTCATTTAAAGTGTCATGAGTTTGACAAATATATAAGTTAATATATTATTTTTTACACCAAATAGGTATATTATGAAAATATATGTATCTTGGTAAATCTAATAATCTTTATTTGATGACATAACTATTTATATTATGCTTATTAAGAAACTTTTAACTTTGATATTATGCTAAAATTGTTTTCTTTTTCGAACAGGAGTACTAACTATGTAATAGGAAAATGAAACAAAGCACTGCATATATTACTATCGTTTCAATACCCTATGCTTACGTGTCAATTTAGAAAACATCAATAAAAAAGCTCTCAACTGGAAATGTTCATTTCTACTCCCTTCATCCCTAAATAACTATCGTTTGCGGTTCCCAAGAAACTTCTTTAACTAAATATATATTAAAAACATTAATATTTATACTACATAATTAGTATCGTTAGAAAGATCTTTGAATTTAGTTTTTTAATAAATTTATTTTGAGATACAAATATTGCACGTATTTTTTACAAATCAAGTCAAATTTGTGACATAAACACCAACGGTGACACTTATTTAGCGACGGAGTGAGTATTGATGTAGGCAACTCCGCCCTTTTTCGCTTGTCTGACCTAGAATTCATGCAAACTAGGGGATCAGAGGAGCAACTTGGCAAGTGGCACGGTTAAAGTGATTACTCTATCCAATCACCTCGAGGCCCCCAATGTGATGATCGCTGCGCTCGAGAAAACGCAAAAGGATATAGACGGAAAAAAATAAGAGAGAGAAAAAAAAGAGAGAGAACCTTTGCATGATGCATGCAAGTTTTGTCAGATAGGCTCATTTAATCATTTTTTCAACATGTTTATTCATCGTTTATAAAAAAAAACATGTTTATTTATCATTCAGATAGGATATACTTCCTCGATACCCATATTAGTTGATGACTATATTCGTTTAAACTCTTCCAGTTTGTTTTAGCTCAGCAGAATATTATTCAATCAGTCAGAATCAGCCGGTTTTTATACCAAGATTTGAGTCAAACATTGAGAATATAAATCATGAATAACTTTTAAGTTATTAAGTTTAGAAAAATGAAAATCGTATGAATATCAATAGATTTGCCTTGAAAAATACTTTCATAAAAAATATACATTAAATATATATCAATAAATATTTTTAAAAATATAAACAGTCAAAGTTATGTTTTCTTTGGCAATTAAAAATCCCAAGAAAATATATTCTTGGAATAATTTAAAATGTCAAAATATTTTTAAGCGGGTATTTTAAAAAATAATTTCACCCAAATATTTTATGTATCCAAAGTAAATAATTTAAATGTCATTTATCTGTGTATTGTTTAAAGACCAATCAAATAGTATCCTAAACAACATGTTCTTTTGATAATAAAATGGAGTTATAAACGTTATTCTTCAATGCAACTAGTACGTACATTTCAATACCGATTCAATCGTACTATCTTCCAACATTGAAAGCAACACATAATTAAGAAATAACCTGTAATTGTGGACCTGTGGTTCAAAATGATTGGCTTGAAACAAGAAAAAAAAACATTTATATTCTAATAACAAGGTTTGGTGACTGTGAATGCTATGTGCCCATAGCTTTCAGCCAAAGGTTCCAAAAAACCAGACCTTTCCCTAGCTGAAAGTCCACGATTATTCCAAGGCGGCGCCGATGGTTATGAGACCTAGAAGGTTTCTCTATGCTTCTGCATGTTGATTCCTTGTGGCATTACTACTTTAACCCTCTTTTTGCCTGTTTTTAATCTATAGTTAGTACGACGTGTTTGGTTTGATGCACATGCATCCTTGTGTTGTGTCAGGATCAGGAAAAAGAAGGCTTAGCATCATTTGAATGCTTATTATAGGGGAGGAAAACGACAACACAAGCGAGCTGAAGCAGCGAGAAATGCTCTGCTCAGTAGTGTATTTCAGCGGCCTCTAATCTGTTGCCAGTTTACATAGACAGAAAGTAAACTCTGAGAGAGAATACACCATATACTACTTCTTGTCTCAGAAAAGATGTAATTTTAGGTTTGATCTGAGTTAAGCTAATTTATACTTAACTAATTTTACCAAAAAAAAACAGCATTCAACACTCTATATAGATACAATGATACATAATGAAAATGATTTATATGACAAATCTAATAACATTTTTAATACGATGAGTATTAAAAATGTTATATATAATTATTTAATTTTGTTTGATTAAATACTAATCTAAATTGCATCTTTTGAGAACGGAGGATATGCGCTGAAGAACAGTGGTCAGTGGTACGGCAAGTCGGCAACAGCCTCAGAGAGATAGATGTGTGGGTCAGTGGTTGGCGGGTGACCACGGCCCACTGTCACTTGCGTGCGCTGGCATTGATATGAAATAGGCCGACAGGCTGCGGGCGGCATGGGCCGTCGTGGTTTGGAGGCAGATAGGCCAGGCGTCGTCACCCACAACAGGTGATCGATTGGCCTGGCCCAAAACTCATCATCGCGGGCCCAGCTTGTGTGCTTGTGCTAGCTAGCAATTTCTTTCGAATTTTCTATTTTGCAGGAGATTTGTTTGTTTCTTATTATGCCCGCCGAAGGAACCAATATGCTCTACACAACACAAAAGCATACAGTAGTTACTAAACTTCTACAGAAATGTCACAAATTCTGAACTCTCTTGTTCGGATGTACCGTTTGTTTTTTTTTACAAAATTCATTGTGAATTCTCTCTTGTGGCCTTGTGGGTGGAAACAATTGAACTACGGGATGCGGACGTGAAAACAACAGACTTCATTACTTAACCTTGGAATAAAAGTCCTTTTGACCCATAATTCCACAATGTTTTTTTTCACAATGATTTTGACCCATAATTCAATATCTATTTATCTATCTATATGACTTAATACTAAAGAGGGAAAACTTCAACCTAAACTTTTGTATGGCTGTAATGATTGTATTTTGACAAAAGAGATCTATACAATATGAGTTATTGGAATTAATGTTTTTGTTTTTTTTCAGTTGCAATGCATGAGCATATTTGTTAGTATTCTACTCCCTCCATCCTAAATTATAATACATTTCAACAATCTTGAAAAGTCAAAGAATCTTAAGTTTGACTAAACTTATTGATAATATAATAACATTTATGATGTCAACTAAGTATCATTAGGTTCTTCATCAATTATATTTTCATAGTATATTTATTTAATATTATAATTTTTTTTATATATTTTTCTGTATAACTTTGGTCAAACTTAAGATTTTTTTTCTTTCTAAGATTCTTGGAATGCCTTATAATTTAGAATAGAGAGAGTAAACATTTGATTTTCGTACAATATTGACTTGCTTGAACCAAGTTTAGTCTAGCCATGTGCGAACACATGGTTGATATGTGTCCATATTTGTTTAGTTTTGTGATGAGTGATTGTCTAACACTTGAGTGTTTCAGTTTGAGCGGTTTATACTAATCCTTGCGACTATTAGCTTGTGGTGTGCAGGTGCTATGCCTAGTGACAGTGATCAACGGCGTGGAGAAGGTCGAGTAGAGGCTTGCTGTGCCGATGGACTGAGAGCGGTGAAGGGCGGAAGCGGGGCTCGGACTGAGGGACCATGGGCGTCGGCGGACTAGCTGTGGTGGCTAGTGCTTGACACCAGCGAGTGCGACAAGACATGGAGGTAGACCGAGTCGACCAAGTCAAGACGGCGGACGAGCGGGTCGAGCGAAGGCTCATGGGACTCAGAGTCCGACCGGGCGAGGACAAGGTGGCTCGAGTCGAGCGGTTTGGTGATTTGGGCCGCAAAACCATCGGAGGACGGTTTCCGAGTTTGGGCCTCAAAACTCGGGGTTCGGTAGTTGAGCCCAAAGCTACCGGTGGCGGGTTTCGGCCTCAAAACCCGGGCGGAGGTTCCGAGGATGGAACAGGGCGGCACGTGGCGGAATCACGAAGGTTGCATCAAAGCGAAGCAAATTCGTGAAGGAAGCGGAGCCGTCCGATTGACTGAAAAAGAGTTGTACCATAATGCCCCTCGGGCTAGGTGGTTCGCTCAAGAATATTTAGGGGCAAATAGGGAATTTATGATAGACTCTAAATAATAGAGGCAACCCTCCCCAAACCCTCTCTTTGTTCCTCTCGTGCACTTTCCCCTCCCCATTTTTCCTGATGCTGGTTTTAAGTCTTAGGGTTAGCTTTTTCGATTTTTTTGAGTGAAGTCCAGAGAACAATTCATGTCTGTGTAATCGGAGTTTCTCAAGTGGGAAGTGAGGCCTTTATCTCACGTTGCCCTCTGGTTTTTAATCATGGTGTTCGTATTTCTAGTCTCTGCTGTTTACTGTTCTTCCGGCTCTTTGGCCTTTTGATTTTCGCTGGAATTGAGTTCTGTTGGTTTTTGCTTGGTTAGTTCGATGCTTTTCTGAGTGATGAACAAGACCTTTAAGTAATTTGAGCTAATTCCACTCGTGCATCAAGAACCAAGCAGATTTCCTTTTTGGCGAATTTCTTTCAGTTTGTACTCGTGATCTGATCTTCCCGGAGTTTGGGTTCTTCCCGGGCAGTGATTTCTTGGGGATAGATTCTAATATTGTTCTAGATCATATGTGCAATTTTTGGAATCAGCTCTTGGAGTTTTGAGTCGAGTTTGGTTTGTTTTCTGGTGTATGCGTTCTTCTCTGCTCAAGTGTTCCTTGCGCTCTGTTCTTTCTGGTCGGTCAGGCTCTGTTCGTGTCTGAGTGTGGACTCGATGGTCTTCAGCGCAGTTGGGATCAGGCTGAGCATCCCCTGCTGCTTCCCTGCTGTCGATCAGTGGTAAGAATTCCAGCGCCAACTGTTTTTCTTTCTCTGATCCTGCTTTGTCTCTCTGGTATACATATGTAGCAGTAAGTAGCAGATTTAGCTCTTCGTGAATCTTTGGAAATGTCTAAATCAAGCAACAGTAACTGTAATATTTAATTTCCTCTCATAACTAGTTGGTTGTGCGACACTAGTAACTTTCAAGCTTGATCATTGTTTATTCGGTCCTTGAGCATGGTTAGCTAGTGTCGGTTTACATTTTCATGCAGAAAGCAGTTCAGTTCAGTTCCTCTGTGATCTTTGGCTTCATAGCTTGTCCGGTTTTACAACTCTGTAGTGCTTCCAAGCTGTGAACGGTGCACTGCTGGGTTTTCAGTTCCTTTCCAGAGGTTATTGTTTGTTCTGCAGTTCCCAGTTTTTCTGTCCTAGTGCTCGGAATTTCCTTGGAAGCCTAGCTTGTCGTTTGAGTTTAGTTTTGTGTGGTGTCCCGCTGTGTTCCAAAGGAACATCCACCCTCTCATTAGGGTCGTGGATATCATGGTGTTTTCTTTTTATTTGGTCGTGATTTTGGGACAGTTACCAATTTGTTTCGCAAGAAATTTTAAGGCTTCCATCCACACCCTCTAGTCGCCATTTGGGTCCTTCACCATGAATCATACGAGCAAACCAAACACACCCGATTGCAGCGGATAACATCGAGCCGTGAGGAGTGCGTACCTACTGTAGGCTACTACCGCGCCAGGCCGGCACCGGCACGGCCGAATTCATGGTCCGACCAAAATGCCCGGTGATCCGTGCGGCCGTACACAAACACACGGCCCCCCCACCTGCAACGCTGAGACGTCAGGACGCGACTCCTCTCCCTCTCCCTCTTCCTCTCCGTCTCCGGCTTCCCATCCTCCCAAACAAACACGGACACACACGGCTCCTCCACTCGCTCTCACGCCTGCTTCGTTGCGTTCCTCATGTCATGTCGCCCACCACGCGCCGCGACTTCCGGCTGCGGGCACAACACAACCGACGACGGACAGGATTGACCTGACCAGACCAGGAACAGGAAGGATAGGAACCCACGACACACGACGCCCTGCCAAGCCCGCTCCTCCCCTGTCTCCTTTCCTGTCCACTGCTGCCCCCTTCCGTTCCGTTCCGTTCCGTTCCCAAGGAGACAGAGAGAGGCAAGCAGCCGGCCGGGGCAGCAGCACACACAGGCAATGGTGCCTGGCTCGCCAGTGAAGCGCCCAGAGCGACGGGGCTACAACAAGGGCCCACTTCGCGAGAAGGCCGCCGTTCACGCGACGGGGCTGGCCGTGGCGGCCGCCGCGCTGCTACTGCTGCTGCTCTGCGCCGCCACGCTCCGCTGCGCGCTGTCCGCCGGGACGCTCTGGGCCGCCGGGGTCTCCGTCGCGGCCGAGGCGTCGTCGACGGTGTCGCCGGGGAACAACGACGGCGACGATGAGGAGGAGGAGCAGTGCGACCTGTTCGATGGGGAGTGGACGTGGGCCGACGGCGGCGGCGGTTACCCGCTCTACAGCTCCTCGGACTGCCCCTTCCTCGACCCCGGCTTCCGCTGCGCCGATAACGGCCGCCCCGACTCGTCCTACACCAAGTGGCGCTGGCAGCCGTCCCGCTGCCATCTCCCCAGGTTGCTTTGCTTGCTTGCTTGGACTCGATTCGTTTGATTGCTGGATTCCGGGGTTCGACGTATAGATTGATTTGATTATAGCGTCTTCAGTCAGAACTCGCGGTTCGAGTGTCACACACAGCGAATAAACTTGGTGGGAGCTTAAAATCTCTGCCTGCATCGTTCCCTTTGTTCAATCGATCAGTCTGAACTTGTCGGTCGAGTCCGACCTACCAACTTCCAGCAAGGATCCTTTCAGTGCTTACTTACTAGGGGTAGGAGGACACTCCGTACTTGTTACTAGTGCGATCTGGATCGGATCGGTGGATGCACAGTTGCCATTTGGTTGTTAGAACACGACTAGCGAGGATGTCAACGTCTCCACGGCGCCACCTCACATCACGTGGGAAATCATTGCAGGATTGGGAACTCGATGCCATTTGCCTGCCAATCCGTCCCAAAACAATGTTTAGTTTGTCCTGGTGTCAGGGGAAGATAGTCATATGGTATTCTTTAATGATTCAGCCTGCCACGATTTTGCCATCTTCCAATGCGACCTTTTGGAACGCCGGATTTTTTTCCGTTCCTGTACTTTTTCGTGTGAAAATGAACTGATTCCTGTGAAATTCCTGCGCAATTCCTGTGAAATTCCCGCGTTCCAAACAGGCCCTCATGGGAAGGATGCATGGCCTCTTCTTGTTACTGGTCGATCCTGTCTCTTTTCCTTTTTATTAGTATATATCTATTGTTATTATATATGTTCAGTTGTCCTTGCTGCGCCAAACAAATGTTTGCTGCTTACTAGTATGTCCTTGCTGGCATGTAATGCCACCTGCACTATTGTGTTATGTACTTATGTTTCACAGGGCTAATAAGGGGCTGCTGGAGTGCTGGTGGTGGTTGCATGCCAGCAACTATGCTAGCGATTTTGACTGATGTAGCTCCACGAATAGATAACTCACAACGGATTATGTTGCTGTCTTCCATCTGCTACCATTAATTGAGCATGCCATTAATTTGATCGTGCCATTAAGTACAACTATGAGACAGAAAATATAAAGAGGAATTACAGTATTTTTTGTGGTGCAAATGTGCAATGCACATCATTTTCAGAATTCTAAGAGTAGCTGCTTTTCATGGTTGTTTTGTGGCCTTGTAAACCATGTCTATCTTGTACTTGTGGTTTAGGGCCAGAAAATATAAAGAGGAATTACAGTAATCTTTGTGTCCAATGCACATCATTTTCAGAATTTTATGAGTAGCTGCTTTTCATGGTTGTTTTGTGGCCTTGTAAATCATGTCTATCTTGTACTTGTGGGTTTAGGGCCAAGGAACTACAGTAATTTTTTTAACCCCGGTTTTGTTATATTCTTTCTTTGGTTTGTTAGATTTGATGCCAAAAGGATGCTGGAGAAGCTACGGAACAAAAGAGTAGTATTTGTTGGTGATTCAATTGGAAGGAACCAATGGGAGTCTCTACTTTGCATGCTCTCTACCGCTGTTCATAACAAGAGCACTATATATGAAGTTAACGGCAGTCCCATCACGACGCACATGGGTTTCTTGGTTTTCAAATTTAGAGACTACAACTGCACCGTGGAATACTTCAGATCTCCATTTATAGTCCTCCAAGGTCGTGCACCATCTGGAGCCCCTGAGATTGTTAAGTACACAATTCGAGTGGATGCCATGGATTGGATGTCTGACCGGGGCAGGTGGAAGGATGCTGATGTATTGATCTTCAACACTGGGCACTGGTGGAACAATGAGAAAACAATCCGGGGGTAAGCGGAACGTCTTGGCATACAGTGATGTTAAGTTCAGCTAGTTCTTATGTTAGAAATAGCTATTACGATTTCTTGCAATATTGTTTGGATTAGTTTAAATTTGATCATCGTGCTTAAGAATTCACCTTTCAATTTCAGACCTGATGTATTTCACATATGATTTGCTGCTAGCTGTTGGAGAAAATCTTGTGATCCCTCAAATTACTAAGAATATGGAATATGCTGCGATGTTGTTTTGATTTTTGGATCACCATAGTTGAACCTTATGTCCACTTGAAGCTATGTTTGCTGACTTACTATTATGTTTCTCTGTCAGGGGTACTTACTTCCAAGAAGGAGACGAGGTGAAAATGGACAGGACTGTCACAGACGCTTACAGAAGATCGATACAGACATTGTCCGATTGGCTTCGCAAAGAAGTTAACACAAGCAAGACTCATGTCATCTACCGCACATATGCTCCTGTGCATTTCAGGTCTGTACAATCACCAACTCACCTGTGATCTTTCCTTCTCTGTTTGCTTGCTGTATAATGATTTGATGACAATACTTGAGCTTCTTTATATTCTAAACTTAATCATATGACTGTGAAAAGGTGCTTGAAGCCTTGAATAGTACGTACATTACATGCCTTTTTACTTCTTTGTGCTACTGAAAATTCTATGGATGAGCAAGGTGTGTTTCTGGAGATATGTTAAATTGCCTCTTTAACAAGAGTGTATGTTCTGCAGAGGTGGTGACTGGAACACCGGAGGGAGCTGTCACCTAGAATCTCTTCCGGACTTGACGCCGGTCCAGTCGCTAGATGAATGGGCAAACTTTCTTCAACCCGTGTATGAATTTCTTGGGAACAACAACAACCTCAGATCCAAGGATGCTAGTTTAGACCTGCTTAACGTTACGCGGATGACAGCGCAGAGAAAAGACGGCCATCTCTCGGTGTACCTGAACCCTTCAGGAATCGTCCCCCGCTACAAACAGGATTGCAGCCACTGGTGCCTGCCTGGAGTCCCTGATGCCTGGAATGAGCTCCTCTACGCCCTCGTCATGAGGAGACATCCGAGGATGGATCATAGTGTTCCCCTCGGTGACAGTTTAGCTCTGAACACAGCTGGCTGATAATGGTGCTCCACTGAACGCTCTCCTTTTGAAGTCTAGTCTGAAGAGGGAGGTGACACGTCCATTGGCAAAAATAGCGAGGCGCGTTTTTGGTTAGTGGGTGTCAGTCTGCAGGAAGATGCAACTCCTCCCTGCCGTAGTGCCGTGTTTGTACTTTGTAGTCTGCACATGTTGAGGCTGGTAGCTAGCTGAATTAGCTGAGGTGATTCATGTAGAGGTAATTAGTCTCAGTGGTGAAGAACATAGCTGGGACTAGGGTGCTACAGTGAATGGTGTAAATATATATATATAGCTGCGGCGGTGAAAATGGCAAATGGCAACGCTTTTAACTGAAGCGAATCTGTAAGCCATATTTGCTTCACTGGCTGTGTTTCTGTTCGAAAATCCAATCTCGCTGTCGTTCGCTGGGTTCGAGTCTAAGCGAACGATCAACGATCACGTGGAGTCCATCTTGCGTCTAGATTCATTCCTTCTATTTTTCTACTCTTGTGCATCGGTGTCCTTTTCTCTTCTCGTGACTTT